>JAABNX020000151.1:6208056-6246740 GCA_015163995.2 Mormyrus lacerda
TTTAAATGCACAAAGGAGACAGTCAGATAGAACTCGGGACAACTGGAGACATTTAAGGATGCGGGGACTGAAAGAGGAAGGGAAAAAGTCTCATTGTGACGAGTAAAGTGTGTCTTGCCTTGCTGGGCAGCTCTCTGGGGGCTCAGCACCCCCAAAGCTCTGAACCTAGAATCGCCCCTGTGCATAACTGGTGCGAAAGTACACACTCACGAGTGATACACGCAGCTATTTATTGTAGCGATGAAAATGCATATGTATTAGGGGTGTCACAAGATCTCGCGATATTACAAAATGACCAGATTTCTCATTGGAGTGAAAAGCTGTCTCGCGAAGGCGCTGCAAATCAGCTGCTGTAAGCTGCAAGTCAGCTGCTGTAAGCATGTCGGTGTCTGATTAAATTACCATAACCATGGTAGATGCCCCAGACACTTTAAAATATTTTGTGTGGCAGCATTTTGGATACCCGGTAGAAAATATAAACGGCGAAGGGATGACAGTCAAAACACGATGTTTGTTATTTATATTGTTTTATTTATATTCTATTTTATGTTCAACTGAGAAGTCAAATAGGAGAAAAGCCTGTCATTTCAGTTTGTGGTGAAATTTTTTATGGTGCTAGATATTTGTTCTGTTCTTAACCATATGATGGTGATTATTTAAAACATTTCACCATACATCTGCATTGTTTAGCATTTTTTGTCTTTCAAATTAATCAAATAAAAGGCTACTTTCCAGTAATATATTTCCGTATTGAAGTTTTCCTTAAAATATCGTCTCGTCTCATTCTAGTGAACCCAATATCGTGTCTTGTATTGTCTCGTGGGCTGAGTATATTGTTACACCCCTAGTATGTATTTTATGTGCATTCGCACAGTTATGACAAGAAATTACCATACATTTCAACCTTTATGTAGTTAATTTGTACTTTCACAGTATAGATGTTAAAATGCACACCGATTTCTTGTCATTAAAGCACAAATTTGCATACCATGCATACGTGTTTGCATATACGACGAATGCGTACTTGCGCACCAGTAATGTGCGCCCCTGGATATAAATATGGCTGAAACAAACAAAATAGGCCAAACTTTCAAATTTCAATTAGAACGACAAGCAAAGAAAATGGATTGTTCTTTGAGTTAGCATAATCATTATCATCAGGGCTCTGTATCATCTTTCTCAAATGATTTCTTGCTTAGCCAGATAACTTGTCAGGTTTACGTTACACCAGTTTCAGTTGATTTTAAATTGAAAACTCTGATCCCAACATGAAGACCTTAACCCCAACCTTGCCCTAACTGTAATCATAATTAACCAAACGAAATACAAGTATTTTGCCATTTTTGTTTCTTGATTGCAGTCACAAATCTTTGCGGGGATCTGGAAAATGGTCTCCACAATGTCAAAATAATAGGTTTTTGTTACGCTCTGGAGATCATTTGGTCCCCACAATGTAATATAAACATAATACACACATATGGACTAAGGTATTGGGACCTCTTAATAACTAAATTCATGTGTTTCATTTGGACCCATTTCTACAGAAGTACAAAAATCAAGCACTTAGCCAAGCAGTTACATTTGTGAAAGAATTGGTTGTTTTAAAGAGCTCAATGAATTCTGGCGTGGAACTGTCATAGGATACAATAAATCAGTTTGGGAAATTTCTTCCCTGCTAGATATTTCATGGTCAACTGTAAGTGGTATTATTGCAAAGTGGAAGTGTTTAGGAGCAACAGAAACTCAGCAACCAAGTGGTGGACCATGTAAAGTAACAGAGCAAGGTCGCCGAGTGCCAGGGCATAGTGCGTAAAAGTCACCAAAGCTCTGTTGATTCAGTAACTGCAGAGTTCCAGACTTCCTCTGACATTAACCCCAGCACAAAAACTGTGCGCTAGGAGCTTCATGGAATAGGTTTCCATGGCCGAGCAGCTGCATGCAAGCCTCACATCAACAAAGTGCACAGTTGGGTGGTGGAGTGGCGCAAATTGTGCCACCACTGGACTCTGGAGCAGTGGAAACATGTTATGTGGTGTGACTAATCACACTTCTCTGTCTGGCAGTCTGATGGATGAGTCTGGGTTTGGCAACTGCCAAAAGAACGTTACCTGCACTGACTGCACTGTGCCAACTATAAAGTTTGCTGGAAGAGGGATATTGATACAGGGTTGGGCTAGGCCCCTTAGTGAACAGTGAAGGGAACTCTTAATGCTTCAGGATTTTGTACAATTCCATGTTTCCAGCTTTGTGGAAGCAGTTTGGGAAAGGCCTTTTTCTGTTCCAGCATGACTGTACTCCAGCACATAAAACCAGGTCCAGAAAGGTTGGATGTGTTTGATGTGGAAGAACTTGACTGCAACCCCATTCAACACCTTCGTGATAAAATACTGTAGAACGGAGATTGCAAGCCTGGCCTTCATGTCCAACATCAGTGCCTGACCTCACAAATGTTATTCTGGATGAATGGGCAAAATTTCCCAGACACACTCCTTTTGAAATCTTTTGGAAAGCCTTCTCAGAATAGTGGTAGCTGTTACTGCTGCAAAGGGGGGACCAACTACATATTGAAGCCTATGGATTTAGAATGTGATGTCATAAATGTTCCTGTGGCTGTAATGGCCAGGTGTCCCAATATTTCCATCCATTATAGTGTACAGACACATACATATACAGTACTGGGCAAAAGTCTTAGGCAGTCAAATGAAATGTTTAAAGTTATTTAAAGGGGTAGTAAGTGTATATTTGCTCAGAACAAAGCATACTCATATTATAGTATATGTTAATTAGGAGTAACACAATACAAACTAACAGGAATTTCTTCTGATCCCAGAAAGTCACTGATATTTTGCTGGATGGGATAGATCAGCATAACTTAATTTCCCAAACCTCTCCTCAGAGGCACCTCAGTCATTCCACACATTTGTGAAATTTCACTGCCAGCTCATTTAATCAATTAATTTAGAAAGTCGGGGTGACATGGTGGTGCAGTGGTTAGCACTGGGTTCAAGTCTCCGCCTGGGTTACATGTGTGTGGAGTTTGCATGTTGCTTCTGGGATAGGCTCCGGACCCCCTGCGACCCAATAGGATACAGCGGGTTGGAAAATGAATGAATTTAGAAAGTCAATATGGTGTTGATTAGCAGAGCATGGTATGCTAGTGGTCGAGAAATATACACTGCTCAAAAAATTAAAGCACTGCCCGAGCCTTACAAAATGACCTCCAGCAGGCCACTGGTGTGAATGTCTATCAACAAATAATCAGAAACAGACTTTATGAGGGTGGCCTGAGGGCCCGACGTCCTCTATAATTGGCAGGTCTGCCAGTGGCGCCCTGTGCTTTTCACAGATGACAGCAGGTTCACCCTGAGCACATGTGACAGAAGTGAAAGGGTCTGAAGAAGCCGTGGAGAACAATATGGGGCCTGTAACATTGTTCAGCATGACCGGTTTGGTGGTGGGTCAGTGATGGTCTGGGGAGGCAAATCCATGGAGGGACGCACAGACTTCTACAGGCTACACAACGGCACCTTGACTGCCATTAGGTATCGGGATGAAATCCTTCGACCAGTTATTAGACCACACCCACACAGTGGCTCCTTGGTTCCTCCTGGTACACGACAATGCCCGGCCTCATGTGGCGAGAGTATGCAGGCAGTTCCTGGAGGATGAAGGAATTGATACCATTGACTGCTCCCCACACTCAGCTGACCTAAATCTAATTTGAACACCTCTGGGACATTATTTCGGTGCATCTGACGCCACCAAGTTGCACCTCAGACTGTCCAGGAGCAGGGAGGAGATCCCCCAGGACACCATCTGTTGTGTCATCAGGAGCATTAGCCCTGACATTGTCAGGCATGCATACAAGCACATGGGGGGCATACAAACTACTGAGTACGTTGCTGAGTTGCTGCTGTGAAATTGGACTAACCTGCCTAAATTTTTCACTTTGATTTTCGGGGTCACTTTCGATTCAGCCCTCTGTAGGTTAATAATTTTCATTTCCATCAAACGATATGGCATCCTTTCATTCCTAACACATTACCTAGTCCATATCAATATAGATATCTAGCATGATTTTTCCCCATTGAGATCTGATGTGTTTTCACAGTGTTCCTTTAATTTTTTTGATTAAACACACATTGATGATGCTGCAAATATTTTAGGCGAGGTTTTGAAATAGTTAAGCTAACACACTTACATAATATCGTAGTTATAATCACATGAAGATCATTTAAATGTCCTTTCCTCTGACTAGGGCTGAGCACCGAACTTCGTTACTTTTGTGGTACCAACCAAAATACTAATTAATACTAAAAATTAATTCTTTTTGCACCAAATTCCAATACCCAAACCATAAATCTCAGCGTCTGTGAACTAATAAGGATGCAGCATATTTGTGTAAAGATCTAAAGCCACTGGTGATTGTGTGTCTAACCTAACATTACAAAAACCTGACATAGAGACCAGGACAAGGAAAAACGTATTCAGTCAAACTTCTGAGCTGGTTCATGTGTGTGTTGTGTTTTTCTGTAGTGTAAAAAATACCTAAGACATCAAAAGTGTGGCTCCACAGGGTTCCAGACTGCAAATTTATTCACATTTTGCAACCATTTTTGGAGACAGTGCGACTAAATTTTAAAACTAGGTGCTCCTGTGCGATTTGCATATATGCCCCTCATTTACGCCCATTATGCCCCCCACGTAGTTGTTAACCGCATTGTCGTATATCACATGCGACACCCGGAGAGAGCATGAATTGGTGTGTATGTTGTATGCACGTGTGTGTGAGCAAGATCAGAACTCAGTCCGATTGCAGTTCCTCAGAAGCACTACTCTGGAGGCACTTAAAGCGGTAAACTTTCCGATTGCTTGACCGCAAGTACTAGCACTAACATGGAAGTTACGCGGAAGTGCAGAAAGAGAGACAAAGCAAATGGAATTATTTTTGTGCCTGAATAAAACTGATTAACTTTTTTCTTGTGTCTCCATATATTGCCAGTCCTGGTGGGGAAATGTGCCGGCACTTATCGGATAATTTAGGTTAAAGGTTTTTGGATACAAGGCTGACACGCAGCTTTGCACCGGCAGCTAACAAACAAACCACCAATCACAAACATCCTTGATCCTGGCGCTAACCATTTAGCCCAGTGCTATTTTGTCACTTATGTTAACTCCCATATACGATAAGCTTCCTTAGTTTAATGCTCATGCACTGTTTAGTACTGATTACTTAATCATTACCATTATAGTTGGGCAAAATCAGCTCAATCTTTCTAAAATGATTAATTATACCAATAGAGCAGCGGTCGGGGTCCGGACCCAGAAGCTGTCCCATACGGACCCAGACCAATAGTCAAAACAGAAAGTTGTAATTTAAAACCTGGCGGGATGCTTCTATTTTAACCGGCGTAGGGTTGGTAGTTTTTTAGGTAGTGGTTTAGCAATAGAACCACCGCTTCCCACGCCAATGAATGTCAAACGCCTTTAACCGCGAAGCGTAGTTCAGTGTATGCAGCCCTTAGTCTGCGTTAAAGTGCCGTTAGTGTTAATAGCAGCAACGAAGCGACCGAAGCCGCAAAGTACCTAACAGAGTGGCTGATCTGTCCTGAAATCATACAGCTGAAAAGTTTTCAAACACAGTACGCATTATATACCATGTTGAATAAATAGACACAGTTTATTGGTGATTTCACGTTTGTGGAAGTTTCCGCTTTTTAACAACTGTATAAAGTAATGTTATCTTTTATATAAATCAAGTCAGGTGAAACAAATATTGTAAGTTTTCAGCATCTGGCGTGCCACTCACGATTTCAGACTCGCACAGGAAATCTTACAGCAAATCTATATTATTCCATTATAAACCTAAAATAAGGTATGTATTTACACGGTTAAATACAAGAGCAGACTATTTACAAGGTAAGAACTGTTACATAGGTATGTAGACATGTCAAATTGAATTGTACTGAATTAACTTGATTTGACAGTGAGGTAAGGATTATATGCAATGTTGATACAACTGATGGATACTATACATCACATTAAATAGTTAGACATTATGATTTTCCGGACTTTTGCTTCAAGACATTTTCTCTAACTGGACCACTTTAAATTTTAGTTGAATACCCCTGCAGTAGAGATACAGAACTAATTATATTTTTTGAAATCCCAATATCGCAATATATATCCCAGAAAGAATAAATATTGCAATGTGAATTTTTCCCAATATCGTGCAGCCCTACTCCAAGTCAACCATAACCATTTCCATGCTTGCTGTCAACTCACTGTGAGGCATTTATGGGAAATTTACCAAAAAGATTGATGAGATAAAAAGCAAACAAGAAGAACTGACCACCAAAAAGATTGATCTTCCACTGTATGGAAATATTTTGTATTCCACAGAGCCGATATTGACAATAGTAAGATTTATCAGCACTTCTTTGTGTCAGCACAATTCGTGGAAACCCCAACTTTTTTGACAGACTGTTTTGGTAGGTAAGTTCCAGTTGTCTATAGTTTATTGTGTGTACATTTTCAACTCCTTTCTGTTTTACATATATGACAATATTTACTGTAAAACAATTCCCAGTATCGTGATGCGGACCTTCTAAACACTGTTTGGCCCTGATCGATATACACAATACATTAACGAAATGAAATTATACACAGAAGCCATTATAAGATATATTGAGTTACTCATTCATATATGATTATTATGTAAAACAATGTGCTCACCTGTTTCAGCAATCATTATCTTCAGATAACAGTTTATAATTATCTACAGCTAACTTTGCTTTACTGGTGCGTCTGTGAATGTCTTCTTTTAAGATGTTTAACATTTCAATTGTTGTAATATTTAAGGTCTGTGATAAAATTAAGTGAAAATGCAAAGTGCTCCCAGACAGGCTTTCGTGCTCTTTTTATTTGGACCCTCATCAGATGTGACCCAAGTTATTACGACACATAGAAATATTCAAAATGGAGTAACAGGCAAGCCATTCACAGTGGAGGCTAGCGAGGAGTGTAGCTGTCCAGGCTTTCTAAGCGATTTCTGGCCCCGATCCAGCCTCCACGCTCCAAGGAGGCTTTGAACAGTAGCCCACAACCCTGCTATATGCACCAGCTATATAACTCCACAAAGAGGGGCCGTTCTACCGATTCCCCGACACTTTAAATGAGCACATGCCCAGAGGTGCATTTCCTATCAAGCCAACCCAGGATCTTCCAGAAACCCTGACCAATGTGGGGCATGTGAATATGTAATCAGCGTGCTGATTCATCACATTAAATCCGAACGCTTTGGCCAATAACCTGCCATTAATGTAATCGAGCAGGCCAGTCACATTTTCCCCACACATATTTTCCAAGTGATGTTATGTTATGGAGCCTGAGTGTTAACGTAAGGACCAGGGACTATCATCTGTACAACAGCCTAGCGTGGTGGGAACCAAAGAGCCGGGTCAAGAAGGTGAGAGGGCTCACCAATATCTCCTATGGGGTCCAAGCCAAATCAACAGGGATACTGAAGCTCTTCAAAACAAACCATTGACTCCTTTGACTAGGGCCGCAGTTCAGAGGCTCTTCTGTCGAGTCACAGCAGCCAAACTCGATGCGTTCAGCCCAAAGGAATGCGCATGTGTACTGCTGCCATTCACAAACCATCGCTGTGCCCCTTGCTCTAAATACGACCGTCACGGCTGCCTAACCTTAGCTAACATGTATTCATTTGCCATTTTTTCCTCAGGTTTCTAAATAAAAAACATATAAAACGCAGAGAAAGGCTAAAAAGTCCCGGAAATTTTCTTACAATTATTAAACATTTTTTTCATAATTAGCATGAGGATGCACTGAAGACAACTACTGTTTCTTTAACAACTTTGTAAATAATAGAAATAAATTATTAACCACTTAATTCCATTCAATACTTCACGACTGCTGTATCAAAAGCTGTTTCCAGAATGTGGTATTTAAGAGAGTTTTGATATAATATAAAAAATACATGCATTATTCAAGGTTCCTACAAGTTTGAAACAACACCAAAAATGAAAAACTGGGTGGACGTCTTATGAACAAAAGAAAATTTGCAAAAAAAAAAAAAAAAAGAAGAATTGGGTCTCACCTGATAATTTGGATGGTGCAGAAAATAGTCAGGGCATCCGGCTACCGCCATGATGAATCTCTTAAGTTCTTTATTCAGCCTTTATTCACATTAACTTTTGCTGGCTGTTATGTACCTAAAAGAGAGGGAGAACGCCATATTACACTACGGCACAGGGAGGGGGGAAACACCATATTACACTATGGCAACACCATATTACACTACGGCAAAGACAGGGGGAACACCTTATTACACTATGGCAACACCATATTACACTATGGCACAGGGAGGGGGGACACCATATTACACTATGGCAAAGAGAGGGGGAACACCATATTACACTACGGCACAGGGAGGGGGAGCAGCATATTACAGTACGGCAAAGAAAGGGGGAGCGCCATATTACACTACGGAACAGGGAGGGGGGACACCATATTACACTACGGCAAAGAGAGTGGGAACACCATATTACACTATGGAAAATAGAGGGGGAGCGGCATATTACACTACGGCAAAGAGAGGGGGAGCGGCATATTACACTACGGCAAAGAGAGGGGGAGCGGCATATTACACTACGGCAAAGAGAAGGGGAGCAGCATATTACACTATGGCAAAGAGAGGGGGAGCAGCATATTACAGTACGGCAAAGAAAGGGGGAGCGCCATATTACACTACGGCAAAGAGAGGGGGAACACCATATTACAGTACGGCAACACCATATTACACTATGGAAAAGAAAGGGGGAGCGCCATATTACACTACGGCACAGGGAGGGGGGACACCATATTACACTACGGCAAAGAGAGGGGGAGCGGCATATTACACTACAGCAAAAAGAGAGGGAGCAGCATATTACAGTACGGCAAAGAAGCCGTAAATCCGAGAACAGGACTGATATAGCAAAGTGCAAAAAGAGGCGGAATGTCACATTACACTAAAACGGACAGACAGTGCAAACATTCTTCCTCTGACAAAGTCTGTGACGGACTCCGATATTCTCGATCCTCAGCAAGTGACGTACACACCACCGAGATGGGATTTTCATTAGACCAGATTTTCATGCTGAGACTAAGCGCCAGCTGCTCTCTCCTGATGGTAAATTATTCTCAGGACACCTTCATGCAGCTGCAGTCTAATCAGTTGTAGGTAAATATTTAAGTATTAATTTAGGGCAATGGTGCCCCAAAGATAAACCAGAAAATAACTGCACGTAAACTGGAATGAGAAGCACTGCAGCATCTTAACCTACAAGTGCTTGAGGAAATTATTTGGGAAGTACTGTCAAACTTCAAGACATATCGGGCAGGAAAAAGCATGACATGGTACATGGTGGACTAAGACCACCACAAGTTCACAATACACAAGTTTAGCGCCAATTTTCTGCTCGCTGACAGTTTTTGGAGACAAAACCCCAAGATCAGAGGTAAATCGACGTTTGGTCACTATGTCTGAATTGTTCAAAGATGTGACCGACAAAGGAAGACAATGCAAGACAAATGGTGAAAGAAAACCCAACAGGAGTTAAAAAGATGGTAGAAAGGTGTAAAAAGTTCAATTTGTTTAGAATTCTGTTCTTAGTGTTTATGTGTATATATATGTGTAATATAACTTGCCAGGTGTTTATAAATGTGTTGTCATATGATTACAGTGTTTCAACAGTTTGTAGTATGTTGACACTATAATTGTGATTTCCCGGTGTCATTCTTGCCTGTGCCAGAGTTTGGAGGCCAGATGAACTCACCGACGATTACTCCTGGTGAAAGACCTTGTAGTGTGTGACCTCATGTCGCTGATCAGTAATGTATTGTGTAAACCACAATGACTTCAAGACTCCTGATTCCAAGATATTTCATGTAGCAGGAAAAGGGCATTACAAAAAAAATCTCATTAAAGCCTAATACACAACGGCGCTATCGCAGTAAACCAGTTAATACTTTGAAATGTCTAAATAAGAGTTACAAAAAGATCTACTAAGCCTTTATGTAACAAGTTCTCTCCTGGAGTTTATTCGAACTATAATTTTTTACCTGACTTTGGTTCCAGGCTGCTTTTTGGCACTTAACCTTTCAGAAAGCTGGGAAGTTCACAGGTTCTGGTGGCAGCCAGCTGATTACATGACCGAGAAGGTCCACAGGTTTTACATGGGGAAAGCTAAAAGCTCACGCCGCTACAACAAAAAGACAGCGACCATGAAGATGATGTCACCACCATTAATCATGTGACCATCCTGGGCTCCACACCAGGGAGACGGCACTGCTTTTGTTAACAGGTATCGCCTGTTAATTTATCAAGAGGCGAGGAAAAAGGGGAAATACAGTAGGCAGGCATTTCAATTCAGCTCACGCCGCGTGACCGCGGATGGGGCCTGAGCCTTGGATAAACGCCTCTCCCCCCAAGATCCTGCGCGTCGCAAGAAGCCAGCAGATCACGTGCGGAAGTTGAGACTGGGCCACGGCACTAAGTTTAATTTAATTTACGGTTTCATCTGAATGCTGGAAAATGAAAGAGGTTCACGTATTATCAACTATTAACCACTACAGCCGTCTTGTGCCCTGCCATTTCTCAAGCAAAGGCAGCTTTGGGACAAAAGATAGAGGGGAAAAAATTGATTCCCTGTGATTTCTTGCAAGCAGAGTATTGCAGTTTTCCCCCAAAGTAAACATTTTTTCCCCATGTACACTGGCTGAAAGGACTCACTGGTAATGAGTCGTGTGGGTGTGTGTGTGGGTGTGTGTGTCTGCAGGCGGATGGCTTCAATGTGTGACTAAACTGTTTCAGCACATAGTACAAAAGGTTAAGAGTAATGTACCTTACTGAAGCTCCAAAGCATATTTTACAACTTCTACCAGTTTAATCCAAGATATGTTGCTTTGTGATTATTTTTTAAATATCTGAAAACCTTTAAGTCCTTCTCATGCTGTCATCCATCTGATTTGTAATCTCATATAAAACACAAAGTTTGGAAGTGCTGGATTAAGATAAGAAATCGTGTCAAACACTCAATATGATACCATTTATACGATGATGCTGTTGAGAGGTGAGTCACAAAATAAGGTGATGTTTATGCAAGTGTCTTCCACTCCTCCTGGAAGAGCCTGAAAAACAGATGGGAGGAAACCCGACACTGGCACCGCAGGGTGACTGAGCTCCATGGCTGATTTTGGCAGCACTGGGCTGTTTCACGATTCAACAAGTTTACGATCTGCACGTGAGAAACGCATTAGCTGACCCTTAATTTCATTTGCAGTAGAGGGTTGCCAGCTTAATTAAGAGTTAAAGTGAAAATTTTTACAGCTCTCTTATTGGGAAGAGAGAAACAGTTGAGAAATACGATGCGGATTAACCTGTCACACCAACAATCTGCTAAAAATAATATCCCTTCATTTTAGGTTTGTCAGTTATGATAATTCCTGAATATTCCCAATGTGGTTTTCATTAATATCTACAATCCACCACCCTGCTAACCTGACTTCCAGTGGGGCATTTTTAACAGAGGACGCAGGCCTTCCCATTTCTAAAGTCAGCAGAGTCTTACTCCAGCAGAAAAACCTTCAGCGTCAATAAGAGTGTCGTCCGATCCAGCAGCCGCTGGCATGAACGCACGTCCTAATGGATCTCCAGACAGCGATACAAGGAGAAAAACCTCATCTCGTTTGTCAGTGGCAGTGTTTAATTGGGGGGGGGGGGGGGCAGAGTCTGACGGCAGGATGCACAAAAAGGAACGTTTCATCCAGCTTCTCATTTTTAAGGTGGACATGTCAGAGTGTACAAAGACTAAGCATAGATGGCCCAAATCATAAACCTTTATCTAAAATCAATGAACCTTCATATGGGTATGCTTATGTGACTGTGATATGTTTGGGGTGGACTGACCTCACGTCCTTGATCTGGATCTCCATGTGGTCATGACCTAGTCACTCTACTCCCGGTTCTGGACGTGAACCCGTCTCCATATGAAGTTTTGAGTGAATATGGAGTAGTCAATTAGTTCATTATATAATTATGCATTCAATGTACGTAAGGGTGCATCTGTGGTCTTTTTGACCACAGAGAATTCAGCATACACGCAGATGTCGGTCCCTTTAAGTAAACCTTAAAGGGAGGAATTGCTATCCTCTGAAAAATCCTAATATGTGCAATAAAAATTAGAGCTCTCAGTTTCACTGTTATGAAGGATACACTCTGCAATTAGAATCACCCTCTGCATTTAATCCATGCTGGCCCTTCAGATAGAGCTCCATCCTGTGCCATCATGAATGGAACCAGACAAAGTGCATGCCTTTTGGATCAACAGACAGGCTGAAAGGACTCGCTGGTAATGAGTCGTGTGGGTGTGTATGTGGGTGTGTGTGTGGGGGTGTGTGTGTCTGCAGGCGGATGGCTTCAATGTGTGACTAAACTGTTAATTTCAGTACATAGTACAAAAGAGAGGAATATATCTTACTGAAGCACTAAAGCATATTTTACAACTTTTTCCAGTTTAATCAAAGATATGTTGCTTTGTGATCAATTTTTAAATATCTGAAAACCTTTATCCTTATCATCCAGCTCATTTGTAATCTCATACAAAACAAAGTTTGGAAGTGTTGGATTAAGATAAGAAATCGCGTCAAACACTCAATATAGTGATAACAAATAAGGTCCCCACTGAAATTAAGCTAGCATTGTCACCTGCCATGTCCCACCACCAGATGAACCCTTTGCATCACGATAGTGTCACACACTGAAACCAGCAATGTTAATTGTTTTATAATGACAGAAAACATTTTTGGGGGTGGAGTTAGGTCACTTATTACCAGGACATTTGGTCCTTAGTACACTATTTAGAAGGACAACCACACTCTGTCTATTTATCCTTTACTCAGTAAAGCAGGGTGCTGTTTACCTGTTTACAAGGCAGCAGTGTAGGGGGCATATCACTGTGGGCAGGACAGAATACCTCTTTTTGGTCATAATTCCGCACAATTTTAAATCCTTCACTGCCTCATGGACTGAAAAGCCTTTTCTGGATAATTTAAAGCATAATATTCTGAAACCTTAGCCTCCTGCCTCACCGGGAACTCTAGCCCCTACCTCTTCTGAGAGCAGCGACACCCCCATATTACTAAAAACAAATGAATTACATAGCTGATATGGCATAAAATAACACATTACTGTAGATTATTATATGCAATGGTGAAAAGATGGCTTTTCCGCCTAGTTTTGTAGACACTGAGTAACTCTCAGGGTTTCTTGGGAGAGTTTCAGAGTTTGGGACCATAGTGACTATTGTAGGATTATCGTGTATGTGCAACTGGGTGGGGGTTCGGACCTGATATGTTCCCTACCAGCGCTGAAATCAAACTGATGCCCTTGTCAAAATCAATGATAGAAGTCTAATGCGGCCATTATTGAAATGCCACATTGTCGCTTGAATACAAATAAACTTTTATTATGTTAAAATTTGATGCATTGATTATATTTTCAAATAAATCTCATCTAAATGAAGAAGCTGACAAAATGGATCCATCTAATCAAAGAGGAATGCAGACACCACATGACTCAACACCACAGGTGGGAAACATAAGCTTTCCGCTTATGCATGAGAGAACCTTGAAGCAGCACCAGCCATCGAATTTTACCAAGCGGCACAGCCACAGCACAGAGGTGGCTTTCTGTGACCGGAAACTGTTCATCTGAATTCACAGAGGAATCACCACCGAAAGGAATAGCCAGCACCAGTACAAGAATTACAGCGAAAATCTGACCATTCCCCAGACGTGGAAAGTTCAGGTTCAGAAAGTAAAATCCAGATCAAGGTTTTGTTTCAACCAATCAGTAATGAAGAGTCACTTTCACATTTCATTTCAACTAGTAAGCTGAAACAAAATCTGTCTGGATTTGTACTTTCTGAACCTGAACTTTCACCTCCCATTCTCAAAACGTTTTACATACAAGACCATTTTCAAAGTATTTTACGATTACTCCAAAAACAATTTTTAATTGCTATTTTTAGCGTTTAAACCAGTGATTCTCCACCTGCGGCCCGTCACAAATGCAAATGCGGCCCGCGATGCTGACCACGTAAAAAAAAAAAAAAAAAAAAATTAAAAATAAATTAAATAATAATAAATGTATCCCATTAATGGTAAGTAGAATTAAACTCTCAAATGATAATGATACATCTAATTGTAATAATTTAAGATGCATAATATCTGGTTATTGAGCGTTGATGACGTCATATGTAAATAATATGCGGCCTGTGAGACTTGAACTTGGACATAGTGCGGCCACTGCAAAAAAAGGTTGAGAACCACTGGTTTAAACCTCAATCTTGAATGGATGTCCCTATTCAGACTCACCGGCCCAAAAAGGCGCATTCATGAAACTATCAGGTTCCTAAGCTGAGTCATCTTGACACTGAAGCCCTCAAACATGCTTCATATCCCTGGCAACCTGAAGCTGAACTTCAGCTCTTTGACCGACACCTAAAGTCTAACTTGGGGAGCCATATCTCCCAAGTAGATGTTTCCGTACTCGTCCAATACACCGGGCCAACTCCAGTCCCTGCCAAGCCAGCAAAATCTGACAGAAAGATGCACTTTTTATAAAGCTCTTTACTTCACAAAAGGTCCACATGGAATCCTTAACTACACAATGAAATACAGTTCTGCAAAGAAGAAACTAAACACTTGGGTATCATGCACTAAACAGTCGACATCTGCTGAACCAAGCGTGTGTGCAGAATGTTCTAGGGAAATCTGGACAGATCACAAATACATAGACAATGCCGAGAATCCAACAATGCAGAAATGTTCTAATACCGCTATTAGAATATTTAGGATATTTTAAGATGATACTGGACCATAAAAGATTAAGACAGAGTGCAGGTGGTTATTTCATGCCACACCACTAAATAATAACTTCCGGAAGAAGCCTCCTAATGTCGACTTACATTTGAGTATACCACCAGAACCAGATTTGCTTCTCCTATGCAGGGTAGTGGGAGTCCGTAGCCTATCTGGGAAACTACGGGCACAAGGCAGGGAGCAACCCAGGACGGGGGAGAACTTCCCAGGAATTACAATGTGATTGAATTCCTGCGATGGAAATGTGACAGTGTCTTGCTGGATCCTGAAAAAAGGCTTCTGTGGTGGGAACGGGCCCCAAAGACCATCAGCTGTGCATTTCCAGTATTCCTCTGGTGCGCTGGACAATATTGATTCAGCGATTAACGTTAACAATGTCATTTTCAGTGTCAATGATTGACGGTGGTCTTGCATAGTTTGACCTCCAGATGTACATCAGTGGTCATGGTGACCCCTGGACTGTCAAAACAGGAAATCAGTAACACCATATTTCACCATTTAATGATTTATACTGTAACACAAAAAGCACACTTAAAAACAAATTCACTCACAGGAGTTTTATCAGCCTGTGGGTGGTAAATAAATGTCCAGACGGTGCCGAAACGCTGGCATTTGGCCAAATGTCTTATCCGTCACCTGAAGCCCTGGTGATTATTGTATATGGGTGATATAATATTGATGTGACATCACCCAGCCCTAATACCTACTATCGATTAGAGATATTAAGCATTACAAACCAAAACAATTTCCTAACGAAATGGAAATGAAGAAGACCTACACTCTCAGAAAAATGGGTATAAATTGGTATCTTTGCTTGTCATTGGGCGGTATCCTGGTAATTGTACCTTTTAAAGTACAGAAATGGACTCTGAGGAACATCCCTGAGGTGCAACCCGTATAAATGTACCATCAATGATAGCTAAATGTTCCTGAGTCCATTTCTGTACTTCAGGAGGTATAGTTACCAATAGCTAAGGCTATAAATGGCAGACCCTTGAAAGTACAACCCCAGTGACAAACAAAGGTACAAATTTTTCTGTTTTCTTTTCTGAGAGTGTAGTTTAACACTATATCCCTAAATTGTGAAGTATTAATTGGATGGTTCCTGTGGGTTCTCTTTACCTGGAGAACATAGTCAGACATTATTTTAGTCCGGTCTAGTTAAGCAATTACAGCCAAACATAATAACACTCTCGTGTATTGCATAATCCACAACCAGGAGATGTTCAGATCCCTGTATTTGAGGTTACCATATCCAGCACAAACAACGTAACAGAACAGACCATGTTTTGGGTTCTAAATATCACCATTGTCTTATAAGACCCTTGATTTGACCACTGGTTCTTGTCCACATATCTCTAACTGATTCAGATTCTCTTGGGTGCCAGGGCACACATGGAGCATGAAGGAGCAGCCATTACACTCAATAACAAGACCTCAAGAAGACAGAGGGTCTTTGGCAAGCCTGACAAAAGTGTCAGAAACAGTAACTGCATCTCACGTGTGTAAGGTAATGGATCTCTTTTAATTTAATAAAGGTGCTGAGATTTAATCTGTCACATACAGTTTGCCTGGATGGCTGGGGTGGAGATCTTTGACATCGTACCATTTCTATTTTTAGCAGACGTGCTTTAATTCCCGCTGATTGACGTATGTGCATGGACTTGTTTTACTTCACCAAAACCCACTCACGGTTTAATTTTAAAACAGTACGTGAAAGGCAACATCACCACCACAACCACCAAAGCAGTAAAATAGTGACGAGGTTATCCAAGACACAGGAGATCGTGTAGAAGTATTACGAAAGCAAATAATGACGGGAGGAACGCGGGAGAGCCTTAAAAGAAACGTCTTTTCTGCCCAGAGAAATTGTGCTGAAAGCACGCTCCTCCGTTGGGGTGCTGTGCTGATCAGCATTTCAGAGAACACCAAGTACCCAACGACCGGAGCCTTTTGTCTTAAAGCTTGTTAATTATATCAACTGCATCACAGATTATAAAACGTAAAGTTCGTGGCTAATGCAAAAAGCATAACCATTAACTCCTTGGTTTATTTCAGAAGACACGTGAACAGCCGAACAAAACTACATTGCATCTTAGGCATGAGTTTGTGCTACACGAGAAGGTGCCAAAGGTCGCACTGAAACACGCCGGACCGCAGCCCTGAAACGTGCGTGTATAGGGGGTCGGAATGGCTCCGTATCCCTTAAACCAAGCGAACGGCCTGGGGGAGACCAAACCGGCCCAGAAGATGGCTCCCAAAGACAGTGATTAAACTTTTATTTCGCTTAAATTCAGCCCACGGAAGTAGTGGTTACTATTTGTCATGCCGGACCCCTCAACTGTGCGACTCAAATGTCCCAAGTAAGTCCTCCATGCAAAAGCTCGTTTGACCCACTTGAGTTTAAAGGGATGTCCGGTTGTCCTGGACAGTATCGGATCGGTACCAGTGGCCTTTGCGACTGGGTTGTTGCAATGGGATTTTGGGAGCACGGAAATGCACAGCGCAAACGCCCGGTGGAGCTGCAAAGTACCACAGCGACATCAAAAAGAACATTACTACAGCCCATTATTATTGTTGTTTTTGACAGCATTAATAATAAAGAGAAACACCCCGCGGAGTTGCTTTCAAATAGCAGTTGGTTATGCGTGCTGTCTATCGTGAAGTCACGCGTTTAAAATGGGGCGGACATGTGGGGCAAAAACTGCCCCAGCGGCTCCGCGGCGTGCAGCTCCGTAAATGCTTTATTTACCACGTAAAAGCTTTACTTACCCCACCCCAAAATACACACAAACAGAAAGTTGCATCTATCTGACAATGGAGGGAAATCAGCTGTTGTTACAAACAATGACGGTATTGTTATAAGTTACAAACATAAACTATGTAAGCGATCGAGCGGCGTGCATTCCGACACACCGGGGTGCAAAGCCGGCCATGGCCACCGTACACCGTGCGGGGTGTCCCGATCCTTCATGCAAAGGACTGCGCTGCCGAATTTATACCGCTTTTTCAAAAATATATTTGCATATACAATCTCGTGGTTGGTTTTACACTATTCACCAGTACCATTATTTACCATGTTTTAGACTACTATATCGCGGAAGTCACATAAGTGAGATAAAAGGGCTTTAAATGATTATTAGGTAAAACCTGCACTCTTCGGCAGTAGCTGGATCGCAACTTTAGGACGTTTTTAAATAAGCTCCCGTAAGCAGTGATTTGCAATATTCTGAGTGTTAATCTACTTGCACATGTTCTGCGACAGAAAGAAGCAGAAATTTAAAATATACAGATACACTAAAGCTGAGAACTCACCTAAAAGTCAGACCTTCCCGCAGGCGAAGTTGAGAAATAAGAGTTTTTCTCTTCTCTTTATTGAAGTCAGTGGCAGCTCGACACTAGTGTAACGTTATAGCTGAAGTACAGTTGCTCAATCTCCAGAGATTCAAAATCCTAGCAGAGAAGAGACACCGTGCGCGACCTCCTGGCTCAGCTGACTACCGACACACGCGGGACACTCCGCCCTCCTCCCAGGAACCGCCTTACGCGCCGCCCACCTGCACCACCCATCATCCAAGCACCACCTCTGGCCCCACCCACCAATCGAGCACTGCCCCCGACTCCACCCACAATCTGGGCAAAAACTTCACGGATGGAGCATCCTCTCCACCCACCATCTGCGCTCAGCCCCCGACCCCACCCACCAGACAAGTACCGCCTCCACCTTCTATCACAGCTTGGCCACCTCGTCCCTTGCAGGCTTTGAGGCGGCAGTTTTGCGAGTTCAGCCGCGGCCCCTGTGCCGTGACGTTTAAGTATCCCCCGAGGTTTAAGGGGACCTTCTGGCAGAGAAAGGCCCCTCAGCGCCTTAAAAGTCCCAGGATCAGTAAAATAACTGGCATATAAAATTAGTGTGAAAAAATGCCCTACAGTGAGGAAGCTGATTTTAGTGTGCTTGTCATTTAAATCTCCCTTTTGCTGCACTCTGGCAGAGAAAAACAAAGGATTGTGTAAATTCATGCTCTCAGTGCTCCTAATCTAAGGTTCACTGCTGCTTTAAAAATGTTCTCAATGTGTGCTGCTTCATCCAGATGTACACGAGAGCTAGGCTCTGGGCCTTATGATTATTTGATATAAATTTAGCTTCTCAGTGATTTATTTGGGAGTGTTTTAGAAAGATACCTGAGACAACTGTCACTTTCACAACAAGAAAGACAGTCTTTCCAGTGTGTGATCCAAATAACTAGAATCAAGAAACAGTGAAGAAATTACAAGATTATTACAGATCTCACATCAATATTGCATAAAACAATGAAAGAAAGAAAGAAAGAAAGAAAGAAAGAAAGAAAGAAAGAGAGAATATGACAATGGAGGAGAGGAACCAAACATTCCCAAGTTTTTTTAAGGGAAAAACCTTTGGACCGCCAAGGTCACCTGCCCCCCCAGGACATGCAAACATTATAGAAAGGAAAAGTTTCTATATAAAAATTTCCCTGGCTCACAGTGACCAATCTAACAGTTCTTCTTCTCTCCACATTAGGATTGACAGCTTGTGATTCCCAAAATCCAGGCATTAAAACAGTCACAGCCTCTGTGAGGAATAGAGCATCATGGGAAATATCGAGAGCCCAGGAATTTGCTGGCAAAAGCCATGGGGAGACTGGAACGTTGCTAGCATTAAAGCAAGTCTGCAAACAGATTTCGACCAACTCACATTTTTAGAGAGAGAAAAAACTAAGGCCAACTTATGTTTACGGAAAAAAGAATAAACTCAGAATAAAAAAAAATATTTTATGAATAACACAAACAGAATTTTACACTCATGGGCAAAAAAATGGGCTAAAGCTTAATATTGTGCAATTTTTGTTTAGCCCACTTTTTTGACCTGGAGTGAACATATAAGTCTTGCTGCTCCTATAATAATCATTGTATGCAAAGGCAATACTGTACAGATACACATATATTTTAAATCTTAGTGTGAAATCATATCGGTACTGCTTGCTAATATTTTTGCATATTTAGCAGATACTTTTGTCCAAAGCACTGTAGAAATAAGACACACAGCTCAATACAAACATACATGCTGTCAAGGAGTCGACTAGGCGCAAGTGCTGCTAGGCTGAGCTACCAGTGAATGCCCAGTTACAAGTGTAATCTGAATGTCTCAGATTTCTCAGAAATTTTATTGACATTAACACTTTGGTAAGCACCATAAGATTATGAAACAGGCCTAATCACAGCAGGTCAGGCTCCATGGAACATCACTGTGGAGTTCATTTGTAATTAAATTTTGATGAACTAATCAAAGCCTAATTATGAGGCATGGGGTATGTTCTCTGTGATTCCATGAGACGTTGCACAGATCAACAGCTCCTCCACAAGCCTGGATTCCATATCATCTCCACCCATGAGAACAAAAAAGTCTGGGTGACACTCCGCAGGTGGACTCTGCATTTACAGGAATCCATCCATCCATCAGTCCACCTGGGATACAATGATTTACAGGAATGATAGATAAATGTCAGCTGGGTTAGTTATGTTACAAAACAGATACAAGTCATAAGACATTTGAGGACCCGGTTTTAAAATAAATGCCAGTTTTTCCCCCACTTTGATCTTTTAATAAAAATGTGGACATGTTTGATATATAGATCATACCACCTTTTCTTTTGCCGATCAGCCTATGTGGTTCTTAGGTAAGCTGCTGTCACTGAGAACCAAGGAGGGATGCCAGAGGAGAGAGATTCTTACCTTTTAACTCTGTCAAATGTAGCAGGATTATCATTTTTATTTTACTGAGAAACAATTAGTCAGAAGAAAATGTCACATAGCATGCTGAAGAAACCATTTGGTACAGAACATACAAAAATGATATATAATTAACAACACTAACCAATGTTCTCTCTTCTGAATCATTTCACACTTGGACATTACATTGTAAAGTCCCTACATTTATCACAATGTTTACAATATGTATTGATAATTTTACGATGCTGAGATTCTTCTAATGTGAGCAGAACCATGTGATAAAGGAAGACCTTAATTTCAAGATTCCCTTTATTTGGGAATGCCCTTGCTGAGGCCAGAAGAGAGAAGGAAGGGAACGGGACAACAAAAAGCTTTGGGGGTGGGGGGCAAAAGGCACCCTGCACCGCAAACAGTGAAGTCCAGTACAGAAGGGGGCTGGGACTATGGTTACACTAATACACAGGAATAAGAGACATGTCAAACAATTACGGCAGTCACCTGTGTGTGTGTGTGTGCGTGTGTATTACTTTGTGGGGACCAAATGTATCCACAATGTGATAAAAACCTGTTATTTTGATGTTGTGGGGACCATTTTTTCAGTCCCCACAAGGTGAAGCTCAATTTTATAAAAATCTGTGACTGCAATCAAAAAACTAAAAGTACAAAAAGTCTTGTATTTTGTTTGGTTAAATATGTTTAAGGTTAGGGCTGGTTAGGGGATAAGGGTTGTCATTGTTGGGATTAGAGTTATGCCCATAGAAATTAATGAGTGGTTCCAACAAAGATGTGTGTATGTGTGTGTGCATGTATCTAAATATCTACAGATGTACCAGTGAGTCTGTTCTAACAACTGGCAAACCTGTTAGCAGAGACATTTCATAATCTACTTACATATTTCTGTATTTATACTCAGTACTCATTATTGGCCCATGATTTATTTCCTCATATTAAATATCTGCACCAAAAATAAAACACCCCAAAAAATTGCACTTCTTCCAGCCACCAGGCCAGTTCATCATGCAGTCCTAACATTTTATGTTAGCATATTAGCATCCTAAAGACATCTACCACTATTTCATAAACGCAAACATTCCCGCTTACAGATATGTCCTCAGACCTGTTTTTCACGTTCGGTCTTTGATTAAACATTTTGTGTACAGTATGTGCTATCAAAATAATGGCATAGATTTAAATAATTTGGAAGAACTCTGTTATTAATAATACTATGATTTAGTAGTCTGACTGAGCCACTGTTCTACATTAATACATTTTTACAGCTTTGATGTACTAATATTGTTTCAGAGAAAGTAAATATGTACAAGACAAATGATCAGTTAACCTCCTTTTCATGAACAAACACATTACATTTTCATAATATTCCACTCAGAAAGGCAAACGTATTAATATTCCAACTTCAACAATGAACAAAAATATTCTTCAAAGCAACACAGTTTTGTTTTGCTAATAGAAACAAAATACACTGTAGATAATTTTGAAGTGACCAGCTAGAGGATTTGAAGGGGACAGGATTTGTGCATTCTTGGATATTTTTTTTACATTTTGCATGAAATGAAATGACAAATTGGCTTTAAAAATAATTCAAAACAATCAAAATCTGTTTGTACGAAAGGTGGAAGATGTTCCCTGAATTTCAATATAAGCAAATTCAGAAATAATCTGAATCTTATAAACTGTGATTGGCAGGTGGGTGTTACTCTGGAACTTCAGCCAGGAAACAGATTCATACAGCTGCAAATTACGCTGTACCAACTCAACATTAATTCCCAAACTGAAAAGAGTGGATAAGTAACTATCTTAATATTCAAGAAATATTTGAAAAGTGCGTCAATCTTTGCATACAACATAAACAACAATTATTGGCATCTTCTTGTCCAGCATCTTTCTGAACAGCTAACATCAGCTGCTCAAGTATATAAAATGTATAAGTAGACAAGTATTTGGAGAAGGGAGAGCGTATCTATTGGCCTGTGGATGTCCTGTGATACGGCTTGTGCAAATGCTGCGGACAAGATACTGATGTTTTCTCGTGCCCTTGCAGGACTGACGACGATGCCCGCATTTTCCCCAGTCTGCCATTCACAAGCACTGTTTTTGTGGGGACGGGGACCTAAATAAGAGAAATAAACTTTTAGTCACATGCATTCTTATCAATCACCTTTGTGAGTATCAGATGTAAATCTCTTCCAAAGAACAAATCACCACACACCTCGGTGATTATCACCTGAAAATCTTCCAGGAGAGAATTCCATTGCAACTTGGTGATTATCAGCTGTAAATCTATTACAAAGGACAATCACCATGCATCTTGGTGATTATCAGTGATGCGCACAACTAACCAAAAAATTAGCTTCAATAATGGCTAATCCGCTACCACCAACGTTAAATTCCATAATGCTAAACTGATAAACCACAAAAAATGTAGTGGACGCTAATGATAACCACTAACTTTCATTATACAAATTTAGCTTTGGTTTTGGCTCTGAAACCCTTAAAACATACCTGGAGAGCTAAAATTTTGACCTGTTTAACACTGAAATCCCATTTGTTTGAATAGAGTGATTACCAGGGGATATTTAGGACTAATCCAAATGGGTATCGTTGGACTCTGTAGAGTCTCCAGGATAAATCTGCATTAAAATTTTCTTTCTAGATATTACATTTGCAATAACATTTTTGTCAGAAAAACCCTATCTCGCAACTGGTTCATGCTGACATTTTGCTCTCAGTGAAACTGCTTGAAAACATGGCACCATTTAACTGAAATTAGAAAGGAGGGTCTGAGCTTCTCATTGATCTATGGCTATGTCAATCAGAACCCAGAAAATATAAATGGGGGCCTGTATCACAAAGCAGGACTTCTGGCTTAGCTGGATAAGTAGATAGATTTAAGGTAATCTGGGTTAAATATAAGTGAACGAAGATGAAGTCCATTTAAACTAGGGTACCTTAAATCTGACCAGTTATTTGGCTAAGCAAGAAATCCAGCTTTGTAATCACCGGCCCCTGTTCTCTGCTTAGTTCAGGATACTCCAGATTAAATTAACTTTATTTTCATTCACTTGCATTTAGTCCAGACTTCTTAAATCCGAGCTATTGACCAGTTCTTGTGTTTACATATAGTGAGCCAACAGCATCCCAAATAGACTGCTGCAGACATGCTCACAAAAGGCAGGAACAAATATGTATGATATTAGGGTTTACAAACTTTTTTGATCATTAAACTGCATTGTGCACCTGTGAAAAAATTATAGCGGATTTACAGATAGTGGAACAAAATTTAGCAAAGATAACTGGTAGGCTAATGATTTTCAAAGTTAGCAGAAACGTTAATCCGCTAACGAATAAGTGTAGCGGATTTGTGGAAACCTGCCCAGCACTGGTGATTATCATCTGAAAATCTCTTCCAATGGGCAATCACCGTGCATCTTGGGGCGCTTTTCCACTGCACTGTACTTTCGGTACTTTTGCTTTTGCATTGACTTCCGGTTAAGTACTAGTACCGAAAGTGCCAAACCAGTTGGGGTACTTCTTTGGTACTTCGGTACTTTGGGGTGCAGCTTGCAAACGTATTTGCTGTCGATTGGTTATGCAAATAGCCTGCGGCTGAAACACAAAATACAACCACCATCTGTTGAAACACACAAAGAACAGTGAGAAACGAAATAAAAAGCAGTAGAAACAAAAATATATATAAAAAAGTAAAATGGAAGGAGGGACAAACGGGGAAACACAGGCTTTAATCGCCATATGGTGGGATGAACAAATCCAGCGGGATTTGGATGGAATGAATAAAAAATTGTATTTGTCGTAATAGCAAGCTGCTTGGTCTGGAAGTACCGAAAGTACGGTACCTGGTGGGGTGGAAAACTGCCCTTGGTGATTATGAGCTGTAAATCTCAGGAGACAATCACAAAAGTGTATTATGATGCCTGGATCTTTCCATTTAAATCTGGTGGAACAACATCCATTTCTATATCATGGCAGTTCAGATTGCATGATATCCCTCAGCCATCAAGAGCTACAATGCTTACAAAAAAAGACATGTTCTGCCAGGACAGTATCTAATTTAACATCTTCTTATAATTAAGAACTGACAACAACCACGGTAGTACAGTTGTGGGAAAAAAGACTTGCTGAATCAAATTCATATGAATTTTTGTCTATTGTACACATCCTGTAGGGAGCAACAACGTGGGGGCCCCTGAAGACTGGTTTGGGAAACCTTTGAGGAACAATGGTAAATGCAAAAGAAACACAGAACACAGTCTTGCAATAGGAGAAGATTAACCAGTAGCCATTCCTTAATGCCTAATCAGACAGAGGCAGCATCAGCAATCCAGGCAAAATGTACTGATCTGAGATCAGGATTGAGCCTCTCTCTCTCCACAAAAGCAGAACTAGGTTGACATGGGGAGGGGCAGGGTCGGCTCCAGATCAGCACTTGCAGGGGGGACATCCCACTTTCAAGGGGGGGGGGGACTTCAGATTACCTATCAATCCATAGGTGACATTAAGGCTGCCCTCTATATAACTTCAGCATTGTCATCGTAATGCATGTGCAAAACTCCCATTGCAGGACATGCTATGTCAAGTAAGGAAAATTAAATGTAACACATCATGCTACAACTTTTTTGCTGCTTAATACAATAGGAAAACTGTTCTCATTTTCCATGACTAATCTACAAGGGAAGTCTGACTGATATACCTGATTCCAATTTAAGTGTTTTTGAATACATGAAGATTGTTGCTCATGAGTGACATGTAGACTGTGCTCTAGTGAACCACCAATCTCAATGATTCTTGACAGAGCTGCCAATGTGCCATTTTAATATCCATCACACGTTACACACACGTGTAATTTTCACATCGCAATGACCAACGAGAGTCAGCTTGGTTAAGACAAGAGGTTACGCAAAAAATATTTTACTCTCTCATAGAAAACAAAACATAGGAAACCCTGCGATTTTAATGATCGTTTTAAGGTAAAGGAGTACATGTCAGAAAACCAGTTTCAACTTTACTGCCTCTCGTTTTGCACGACCCAGTCAGTCTCCTTGCTGTTAGACTCACAGTGTGGCGTATTTTTGAGATATTTAAGAAAAATGAGCAGGAGAGAAGTGCTGTATGACAATACTTTATATTGCATAGACACGATACTGAGCAAAAGCATGTGATTTGTCTTCACTGCTTTGTCTCTATTGACACAACTCGCAGCAACACCACCAGCTTATCTGACACACTATTTCAGGCAGCTCTAAGTGACAAACTTTTCCCCAGTCAAAACAACAAGCTTCCATTTACGGGCCCAAGTTCTAATTTTAACATCAAACCATTCACATCAGAATTACACCCCAATTTAGTTAAAATCTCTAGTCCATAATCTACTGTCATAGTGAAAGCTAAAACATACTACGATTTATCCATTTAAAGCATCATTGCAGATGCAGGTATAAAAAAAAAAAAACAACCAAAGCCTACCACCAGTAAACCTGAATATGTTGAGACTGTTTTGAATTAAGGCTCCACAAAACACGTTCTTCCCATGCATCTGTCATGTCTTCCCAAATGCAGAATTACTTAACATATACTTCTGTTAAACTGACATTTATTTTTGCTGCTGCAGTGTGTGCACACCTGGGAACACATATGGGGAGCATTCACACAGCAGGAACTTTTTCAGGAACTAGAACAGGCGTGGGCAATCTTATCCGCAAAGGGCTGGTGTGTATGCAGGTTTTTGTGATAACTTGTAGGTCAGCTATTCAAACCCATGTGTGAGGACTCTTCAGTCAATCAGTCCTCTAATTAGTCATATAATTAGGGAGTTGCTGGCCCTTTATGTATAAGATTGCCCACCCCTGAACTACAGCCTTTCTTGAAACCAGGAATTCTTGTTGTGTTCACACTGCAGGAAGTTGGCCGGACTGTAGTTTCTCTGACACAGTTCTGAAACCCTTTTTTAGTACCTAGTCTAGGAGGGCTGTGTCCAAATTCAGGGGCTGCATCTGTCAAACGATGTGGCCTATGAAAGCATAGACTTTGTGGATTGTGTTCTTTGACTGTGCGTGCAATGAATCTTGGGATCCTTTGCAATTCGGCAAAAGAAAGATGCATTTGACCGCATTGTCACACGGCTGTTACGCGTTTCATCTTTGGATACAGCCTTGGAAGGATACAGTCCCTGAATTCGGACACAGCCAAAATACTTTTCATTCAAACACGAACTACTGGGGAGGCGCTTACAGCAATATCTTGCTGATTGGGTAACCACAAGCACTGGTGTTAGGGAGAACTGCGGGGAAAAGTGATTGAGCATTAATTGAGCAGATGGAATTATCTTTGTACATCAATTTCATTTAATGCATCCATTAACGCATTTTTTTGCCTGCATCTCCATATTTCTTCATCAGAAAATTTGATCGAAAACCAATATACTTTTGACTAATATTGTCGATGCTGCCAATGAAACTTGCCAATGCCTATTAGCTACACCGCTTTTCATTCTGTGAAAAATGAAACATAGATCTGCCGGGCAAATTTTGTAAAAATTACAAGCATGTCATGAGTCATATAAATTACTATTAATAAAAGGCTGTGTCCCATTTTCACTGCAATCAACCCCCCCAGTAATTAACAAATAACTAACAAAAACAACTTCTTTATCTGCCATTGCTTTGTGAAGTTTTGTTAGGTTAAAATTTTGCGTCTCACATGCTTATGTAGCATAAAGGTCCCAGTTCCTGTTGTGTGGTATGAAAACGATAGATAAAAGTGGCCAGGAGGCCAGGTTGAGACAGCCCAGGAACTTGGAACCAGAGACCAGGTTCCAGAACTTCGGTGTAAAAAGCTCTAATGGGGGAGCGCCAGAGGTGGAAAGTTCAGGTCCAGAAAGTACAAATCCAGACCAGGGTTTTGTTTCAACTAATAAGCTGAGTAAAAATACACAGAGTATTCAACTGGATGGATGAAACAAAACCTTGGTCTGGATTTGGACTTTTGGGACCTGAACTTTCCAGCTCTGGGGACCACTGGGCCGTTCATGGGGCAGCAGGCCCCCCTGGCCGCCCTCTGACACTGGGGCTGGGGAGGGAGTAAGTTATGACATCACACAGAGTAATGTACCACTGGCAGAAGTCCCCCCCTCCCTATGGTGCGACAGCAATGTGGAGTCTGCTTATACAGCAGTTTGGATGTCAGCTTTGTAACAGGTGATAGAAACAGACAGCCTAGCATGGGGGTTACATGCCATTAAATTCCAAGTTCCCCTCTCATTAAAGTCATGGCTAAACTTTTCAACTTAACCCATTCAGTAATATTTTTTCTGATTGTCCACATTATATAATGAGTAATGCGAAGCTAATAAATGTTACAGTGACATCCATTTTTTATACCCGATGTATAAAAAGAAAGAAAAAAAAGACAGTAATATTAAAGAGCAGACTAACAACGTCACCTTCTTCAGTCTCTGAGCTCCAAACCCTGAACGGATGGCCTCCAGGAGAGCCTCTCTGGCACCTTCCGGAGGGTTCCGTGCCGAGCTCACCATGGAGGGTACGTAAGGCACAGGTGGAGGAGGGGGTGCAAAGGCAGGGGGCGGAGGCAGGTGTTCGGGCAGCGCAGTGCCCCCCAATTCAGCCTTCCTGTACCCCTCCAGCTCAGATGCTGCTTCAGATTTGGTCTGCAAAGTCAAACAGGATTTCCTGACTCAGAAGGAAACCTGACTTTCTTCGATTTATTGGCAACACGTTTAAGTGGATGAACTGACACAGAAACTAAACTGATCTGCTAAATCTTTACTTTGTCTCATGGTCTTGGAAATAGAAATTACCCTGATTATCCGCAGACCACTTGCAGAATAAACAGTATTAGCAATAACCAGTGTCTGTGGGACATAGTTTATCTATTGAAAGGTTTAAAAGCAGGCCACAAAAGCTACACAGCCACTGGCACCGAGATTCAGGCTGCATCTTAACATGTCGCTCTGAGGGTTACAATATTTATTTCTCCTGAAGAGAGATACTTCAGTAACGTGTTGGTGCTGAAAGTCGACTCGCGGTATTTGGCTCCCACTTAATCCAGAGAACATAATCCATATTTACAAAGTACTCCAAACTCCCCAAGTTCCTTGTGGAGAGCTGGACATGGAACCAAACCCATAAAATCAACACTGCTGTTCCTTAACTCACTGGAACAGGGAAAAACATTTTACGTTCCAGAAACATTGGAAGGAAGAAAAAAATCCTGCATTTTTTGGCTCTGCGATACATATACACTATACACACACATTACTTAGATAACTTAATATTTCATCTTTAAATAGTAATAAAAGATTTCCACACACCTATATTGCTTTAAACGTCTACACACATTTACAGTACGTAACATGATTTCTGAAGCATCAATGCATTACTGGGCCAGGTAAATATAAAGAAAATCATGCTTCCAAAACTTACCTTCCTAAGTCTTGTGGAGATATTCTGAGCTCTTATAGCTGCTAAAAGTGCGGAATGTTCATTTTCAGTTGTGACAAACGACAGGGATGTGGAAGTGCTTTCCTGTGCTGCACCAGACACCTAAGACCAAAGGAATCAGCGGAATGTTGCTGGAGAGCTAATCATTTCAGCACATTTCCAAAAATCTGCACTTAAGCATAAAATCACAAGCTTGAAGCTTAACTAAACATATTATGGATGATCAATTGCATCTGTTATGGAAAAATTAGGCTAAGATTATTAAAATTAGGCTAATATTACAGTCTTCAAGTACAATAATAAAATACTAAAAGTACTGTCATTTGTTTTAAATGTGTTTTATTCTATTGGTTTTACAGTAGTCTATTATCTGAGTGATACTATTTAACATTATATTATATTATATATTATAACATTAAACAGATGTGGCACAGTATGTGTATTCATCACACATGAACACTGTTTATTTTAAATACTCAGAAATGTAAGTGAATGAATGGTACTTATTTGGAATTGGAACTTCCGTAAGTTTGGCAGACCTTTCTGAGACGTTCCTTCCCATCACCAGACTGAATAGCCTCCATGAGAGTGCTGTGCAGTGAAGTTTCCTTCTGAATGGGTTTCATTATGACAGGTTTAAACTTTGTGACAGGCCCGAACACAGCTGGCTGACAGCCTTCTGTAGAGACGCCAGTAGATGGCAGAGAGTCGAACTCCCTGTCCAATACCAGACTGGCGGCATCCATAGCATCCTGTGCAGGGACAGAGTTGTAGACGGTCTGTGAAATGGCAAGTTCTGGTTTAGCAGGAGACTTTAGCTGCTGTGTAGATGTAATAGACTGGTGCCTGGGTACAGTGGTGCAGGACTCAGAATTCCTGGAATTAGCTTTCCCTGCATTTTTTCCTCCTCCTTCAGGCAACAAGGTGTTCTCATCTTGTTTTGCTCTCCTATTTTCCACTTTATAATTGGTGTGTTCTTGGAAACTCAGGGAACGATTAGGATTAGTCACCAGAACAGAGCTACTGTTTCCTTTCACTTCTAACACACGTTCAGAGTCTTCAATGTGTTTTGAGTTATTTGAATGCATTTCTTCAAATCTACTGCTATTTGAAAAGCTTCTGGTGCCTGAGAACTCTTGCTTGGAGACTGATAAATCAGCCGCTACATTCAGCTCCAGAATTCTCTTAGTTCCAGTCGGAGGCCCTCTAGTGTACTTGGATATGGCAGAAGCCACATACTGGCTGGACGTTCTTCTCGACGGTTTTAGAAAGGACAGGTCTCTCTTTTGGTCAGACTCGTGTATGGGTTTTACAAACTGCTCTTTGGGATCTGTAAACAAACTTTTGCTCTGTGTTCCATCAACAGTGGCCTTCAATGTTTCTGCAGGTGCTGGCTTGGAGATCTCTAGATCTTTTGTTTTGTTGTTGACATCCCTATTACAAGGTACTGTATCTTGCTGCTGCGTTGACGTCCAAAAGGCCTTGGCTTTTCCCACCTCTGTGTCACCTTCAGGTCCCAGAGATCTTCTGTGTTTATTGTCTTGCAAGACCATATTTCCTAAGGCGTCGATTTTAATGGCACCGATAACCAAAGAGCCAGCTGAATTCTGTGTCACTGTCGGCTTTGGGGGAACGATGGTGAAGGTCTTTAAGCCATACCGGGAACTTGGATTCTGGGTGATGGTGTTTTGTGGCATTTGTCGTTTCATGGGAACGGCTGCCTCAGTTTCCTTAGGAGGTTGACTGGTATGGCCCTTAGTAGCAGCCAGGCACCTTTGATTTCTTAACGAGTTGCCGGTTATGTCCTGAGCGGAGGATGCAAATACAGCAGTTTCTATGTGACTGTCTTCTTTCCAGGAGCCATCTTGGATTTCTGTCACTGGTATCGTTGTCGTTTCATCTTTGGCTTCCTTCTTCCTTCTGGTGCTATTGTTGAGTTTTTCCTCAGGCATCCTATCACCTAGTGCTGCATGAGGAAATCCCGAGGTGTCTCCGCACTTGGTGAAGGCACTGCCATCTTTGACTCTTACACTGCCATGTGGCTTATAGATAGGAATGTGATTTCCAGTGATGACATTTTGCATACAAGACAATGGTGACACCTCGTAATTTGCTGTGCTAGGCTCTAGGTTGTCCACAACTTCATTGATAGTCGTCACTGGCACTTCCAAGTCCAAAAATGACACAGGGACCCCATCTAAAGACTTATCTGATGAGGACCCACATACTGAGGCTTGATCTGTGTGATCAACATCTGCATTTTGACGGGATAATTAAAAGAATAAATAATGAATTAGTCAAATGTCAATCGCAGTTCAATACTTAAATTATCAATATTTCATTAATGTATCAACATCGAAAGAAGAAATGTACACTAAACTGAGTAAAAGTAATCCGTTTCTACTTTTAAAATTTGGGCTAAAGGTCAGATTCTGAGTTTGTTTTTATGTAGTCCATCTATGCCTATTAGCAATAGCCTTTAGCATTTTCAGATGCAGGAAAAGCCCACCTGCCAGGCCAGCATCCAGCTCAGCCAGAGTCTCATGAAGCTGGGCGGTGATCTCCAAGTCGTCCTCATAGGTGTCCTTCCTTCTGCCTGATTCCTCCCCTGGGTGAATTTCATTACTGTGCCTGAAATGGAAAAATCAAATGGAAAAAATTAAAGTTCTATGTTTAATGACCGCTATATTCAGAATAAAACAAACCTCAATTTAAAAAATAAATGCACCAATTTCCACATTCCAGATTCTATTTATGATAATAGATGACATTTTTCATTCTTGGCAATCCAACTTTATATTTTTAACCTGGGCACGTCTTTCCAAACAAACACTGCATTTCCATTATCAGTCACAGCTGAGTATTGTTTTAACAAAACCTGCTTCCTCAAATAATCTATGAGGTCAATATCAAAGGTGCTTTTTCATTTGTTAATGTGAAAAACAGAGGCCAACATAATGCTTAAAGTTAACATCTTAATTAGTGATCGTGAGTGTGTGACTTACATATTCTCTCTGCGGATTGTCTGTCCAGTAATTATATAAATGCAGGAGTCATATGTGTGAGCAAACTCACTGATATGAAAAAATGAGTTTTTGTGTCTATTTGCCTAATTAATAATTAATATTAAGTACCAACTCCTTTAATGTGCAGCCTAAGCAGAAAGTTTACTGCGTTATCTTTATCTTATAATTATACTATCCTTGATGTCCAACCCAAATAAAGATACTTTTGCAAAGATATTTTATTCTCTCCAAATGACATTTCATTTACTCCAATCCAACATCTTCATTACTCTACTAGTCTTTGAGTTATTCTACAGCAAAGACACATACATATACACATATATACACGTGTGTGTGTGTATATATACACATATATATATACACACACACACACACATATATATATATATACATACACACATATATACACACATATACATGCATATATGTGTAATTTTTGCTGTTATGTTTAGCCGAAAACTTTATATTTACAAATGGAATTAATTAATACTAAATGACCACAGTATGACATCTGGCTGTAAAAATTATGCTTATCTGCCACTGATAACGTCAGCAGCATCTGTGATTTACACCTTGATTACACAGGGTTTACCGAGCGTGACATTCCATCCCATGTGCCCTCCTGCACAAAGTGAGGTGCTGTTCAACATGGACAGGAAGTGACAAAACATAGGTGAAGGTTCAGTCTTCACACAACACTCAGGTCACAGTGTCTTGCTGCTGGACTCCCAGGCACTTGGGTCTGAAATACTGCAGCCCAACCTGTTTTATGTCAAGTAGGCCGTACCTGTGTCGGGACCCCCATGTGGCGCAGCCTTCATCGCTGTCACTGGAGCTGTCCCTGGGTGGAATTCGAGTGTGACCCGGCTGGCTGTCTGGCGACACGCCGCCACTGGGAGAAGTTGGGCGGGCGATTTCAGAGGGCGAGCTCACATAGGCATCTTCAGGCATGCCCTCAGAGGGGGCGTAGCCCTGGTCCGGGAGGCTACCGCTGTCATCGCCGCTGCTCGCCACCGACGCGGTCTCCGGTTCCGGTTCAGGAGCCAGACCTGGCTCTCCATCCTGCAAAGTGCGGAGCCAAGCTGGACGGAGCGAGGGAGGGGAGGAGGGTTACTGACGAACACATCCGTCAGGGAATGTAACACGGCAGGTCACAAGGCAAAAAGCAGGAAGCTTCACACATCTTGCCGAGGAAAGACTGCGGAGGGAGGAGAAGGCAGAGCAAGGGCAAGCAGAATGAAAGCACCCGACAGACAGGCGTGGAAAAATAATATTTTTTTCTAGTTCTTATTAGTCAATGGAGTATACGTTTAGGACTAATTACTATATCTGAAAGCTCATATAAAATTAAACATGATGTTAATAAGAGTAGATTTAAACTCATATGTCATAAGTAGTGCTGTGATTATTGATTAATCTTATAGATTAATCCCAGACAAGCAATTTTCTGATGTTTTGTGGCTGGAAAATGTGTCAATATCCTTCTTATCCTCCTCAGATTACAGTGACTAAGGGCTACTATTTACCAGTTACATTTATATCGACACCAGTTACATTTAAAGTTTAAGAGTGATAGATGTGTGCACATTGTAGAAGCGTAAAAAAATTTTAAGTAGCAAGATTTTACATGAAACTCGGTAGAAGTGTAATGTCTATTTTTAAAACAAGAACGCTCTGAAAGAAAAGCTTTTATTTTTCATATAATTTAAATTAAAAATAATAGGTAAAGTCAAAATTATTTTTATGGGACACAGTATAATAATATGATTATATACTGTACTATATAGGGCGTTTATTTTTATATGTGTTTTATATACCTTGAGATTTATTCAGTTCTCTATACAGGTGCTTAGTGGTAGAGCAACTGCACACTGGGTCCTGGGGCAAAAATGGGCCATGCCCCCCACCCCCCTTTACAAATTCACACCTAGGATCTGCCTACACCAGTTGCAGATAATAAAATTTAAGTATCCTCCGAATATCATACCCATCATGCACTGTAGTAGTTCGCAAATTCCACATGCTTTTTTCGTTAAATACAAACCTCAGCAACAGAATTAGACTATAAAAGATTAGAAACCATTTCAAAATCGTTTTAAGTATTGTACCGATTATTTTGTGCTGACCCCCACCATAATTAGATTGTATACATAAAAATGAGAGATATAAAAACATGCCACAAGTCCATACACATGATATCAGTGCCTTAATCCTAAGGAATGTGTTGCAGTTTTGGGGGGGCCCTCAATGTCACTGGGGGGGGTCTGGTCTGCAGTTAGTGGGAGGCCCAGGCCCTGGGGTAGTTGCCCCCGCTAGCCCGCCTACCAGTCCACCTCTGCAAGTGCTATATTCAAACCACCATGCCGTAGCTTAGAACTGGAAAGGAAATATAGCTAAATCTGAGTTGAGTCATGTGATAAAGGACAGATATTAAAATATTCAGAAGTAACAAAATTCTAAATGGAAAAACAAATCTACATAATAAAGTTCAATGTTTAATGACAGACACTGCTATATTCAGAATAAAGCAAGCCTTATTTTCAACAATAAATGGACAAATATCTACGTTTAGATTCTATTTATGATAGTAGCATTTTTCATTCTTGGCAATCCAACTTTATATTTTTAACCCGGGCACGTCTTTCCAAAAAAAGACTGCACTCGAGATGAAGTGATATTTCTCATGATCAGTCACAGCTGAGTATTATTTTACCAAAACCATTCTAAATTAAATAGTAATAAAAATTTTGTTTAGTGATAAGCATCTCAGTTCATTACATATTCATTGAAAATGCACCCTGTATCAGACCTTCAGCTACAAATGGCGATAACGCTACAGTCCTTCATAGACCACAATATTCTTAAATGCCTACAAAGGCGGCTGAGATGTGAAGACTTCTCACAGTTACAGTATAACGATGTCAGTCAGTGAACAAGGAAGGGAATTTAATGACTTGCCATTACATTTTTGGATATAAAAATCAGTTCATCTGTTCATGAGCATGCAAGTTTGGAACAAGTTGGGACCGGTAAATGTTAGGTGTAAATAATGAGATATAAGAATGTAATTTCTTTTTTTTTGTATCTGAACCTTTGTGAAAGTGTGCTTTAAAATAATTCTTTGAATGGGAGGCACCTTTGCTCAGTGTTTAATCCACAATATCTGGCATTAATATAACTACATTAACGGGAGAATTTAGGGTGATTTTAGAGAAATCAGTCTGGAATGTTCAATCACAGCGTTTGCATTCAACCCGTATCAGAGTCTGAATGGCTATTCTACACCTCAATGACGCTACTCCTTTAAACTGGATCCAGTCCAAGTGCAGCAGCTTCCAGAGCTGTTTTCTATACTGTGGGAAACCCTATACAGGTTCAGAGCCAGTGAAACTTCGGAAAAGCTGTTCATTCATCCACACTGGGGAGATACACCTACTCCCTGGTTTCCTGTCACGCCAATGCTGTCTTGGAATTCTGACTCTCCAGTAGTAGCCATGCAATGTAAAAAATGGTAAAATTTCACAGATACCCGCCAAGTTACAATTATATTCTTTTAGGGTGTGGTATTTATTATTTTACCATTTTCCCTATATAACATTTTTTATAGAGTATTCAAACATTCCACTGATATGTAAACTAGAGTTCATTGTGGCCATTTACATTTTTTAACAGAGAATTCCAAATGGCTTCCAGTGTTCAGCCTCCAGGTTAACGGAGCACAGAATAATTTTTGATTCTGAGAAAGGACACGAGAGACATTGACAGATGTCAGGCAGACTTACGCTCTGCTTTCAACAACCACACAGAAGGATTTACAAGCAAACAAATAGATGGCTTTGTGTTGAGAATAGCAGGGACGCAAGAATAGAGAGCATGTCATCAGAAAGGTCAATATAAAGCCTATTTGGTTTACAAATTAAAACAACAATAAAAAGACAAAACGACAGTGGCTCAAAATGTATAAAAATGCATCTCTTTATGGCTTTCATACCATGAGTTAACAATGGTGCACTACAGTGAAACTGTTAACAGTTTATCAAAACCCGCATTGGCACAAGTAACCGTGTAAATATGTAGCAATTTTTAAAATAAGCAGATGGCATAGCATGCGACATCGCAGAGCACTTCCCGATTCCCCCTTGACTGGGGTCACAAACCTACGCAGCTCTTTCTACAGCAGCACTGATTCTCAGAGATCAGGTGGCAGCCATGATATCATAACTTTTCAATTTCTGAACATTCCCATCAATCTGTCGCAACTCTGTGCGTCTCCAGTTACTGATCAATCATCAAATCATATATCTCCTCACTTTAGGTACCGCCCATGTACTGGCAAGCTAAGATCTGCCTTGATGGCTGAAAATAACCACAGGCAGAGCAGAACACAAAACGCAAATCATGTACAACAGCCATTCAACTGCTTAAAAAGACAAGTAATATAGAATTCAGTTCTCAGTTAATAGATGTGGGAGTATAAAGTGAAGCAGGCATCAGAGAGTGGTCAAGGAGGAAGGGGGTGCAGTTCAGGTGCTGCGGAGAAGAGCAGAGGTCTAGCAGATAGGTGGAGCAGAGGGTGATGGAAAGGCAGGAGGAGAGCAGGGCAGGCCGGGGCTGTCGGTGCTCAGTGACGGATGCCACGGAGAGACATGGGGGGACAACAGTAAGCTGTCAAGATGAGGAAGACAGGAAACGGATTCAGTTCAGAAATAGAAAAGAGCATTCAAAATGAAGCGTGCCAAAATCTCGAGCAACATTCACTTCAAGCCAAATTCAATATGTGATACTTAGAAGGTTCATGTCAACTCAAGCCTTCAACAAACCACTAGGACCCTTCAGTGTGGGGAAAAGTCAGTAGGCTTCCTATGAGATCATAAATATACCCACTCTGCTTGGTGAGGACAAGATGAAGGATGAATATCTGACCATGAGACCATCTGACACAGTGAATATATGCACTGTATATGTCTGTAATACACTGTATATACCTGTAATGCACTGCATACACATGAAAAGCACTGTACAGACCCATAACACTGTCCGTAATGCGTTGTATAGACCCATGGTATACTGTATACACCTGTAACACACTGTATAGAACAAAAATGCACTGAATACGTTCATATCACACTGTATATATTTGAAGAGCACTGTATATACTCATATCGCACTGTATAGAACCATAACACTGTATATACCTGTAGCACACTATACCCGTAATACGCTATATATGCCGGTAACATACTGTATACTCCTGTATTGCCCTGCATACATCCAAAACACGCTGTGTACACCCATAAGGCACTTTATATGCCCTAATGCACTGTACATACCTGTAACTCACTATGTATACCCACAATGCACTCAGTATGCCTGTAATGCATTGCATGCAACTGTAATGCACTGTATAGGCCCATAATGTACTGTATAGAGCTATTACATACTGTATAGACCTGTAACGCACTGTATACCTGCATACACCATATACACCTGTAACAAACTGCATATACCTGCAATACATTATCTATACCCATAACACACTGAATAGGCCCAAAACGTACTGTGTACACCCGTTATGCACCATGTCAAGTAAAACAAGTTGTCTTTGTGTCAAAGGAGAGCGAGTGCCCAGATGCGATGGTGCAGCCCTTGTGGGTTTTATTAAAGCCTATTTATGTTAGTGTCACTCAGGTCACCTGCCCGTCTTATTCCGAGATAGCTAAGAAAATCTTCCAAACGTTGTGTCGGCCTACTTGTCACCACAAAGAACACGTTTTCTGCAAAAACTGCCCATATTTTGAAGTCTACTTTGTTCAAGTGAACCTTTAGGTGTGATAAGGGTGTTACCTTATCAAACTGCATGCTCACACTTTTGACATCAGCAGCCAGCTGAATGCAGAGCTGCTCATTTGCATATTACATGTAACCAGCTGCACGCCGTCGCTCTCCATCAAACATCAGCATGTCAGATGTTCCACTAAAATCCCTTCAGTTTACTCTCATGTAATGGTTCCATTTATTTTGATACTTTCCCATAGTTTCAATTTATATTTTTAAAATGCACTTTAAAATTTTTTTTAAATTATGTTCACTGCACTGCGACACTTTGTATTTTATATTTACAGACATTATCGCTAAAGCTCCCTGTCAGCTGAAACCATGAGTCAAGATTAGTCACATGATGATAGAAAAGGAATAACAAGGAGACACAAACATAGAGCGAGAAGAACCCGGAACCTTCTATAGGACATTCTGTAGGATGGTGGATTGAAATCACTGCAGAAGAGTCAGAAAAGGGAAGGAAGAGAGGAAAGAGGCAGGTTAGCAGAGGAAGCAGCTGCAGGAGGCTCTGTGCCGCTCTACAGGACCTACACTGGGGGGCCGCCGCAGCGTGGTCCTCCAGCTGTGCATCAAGGGAGTCCTGCTGTGCGGGAGGGGGCGTGTCAGGTGGGGGAGGGGGGATTGTTAGGGTGGG
>JAABNX020000151.1:6250297-6260522 GCA_015163995.2 Mormyrus lacerda
TGTTATATGTAGATGTAGTGTTACGTGTAGATGTAGTGTTACGTGTAGATGTAGTGTTATATGTAGATGTAGTGTTACATGTAGATGTAGTGTTATATGTAGATGTAGTGTTATGTGTAGCACCATGGTCCTGGAGGACCGCTATCTCGTTTCATCATGTACTGAATATGGTTGAAATGACAATAAAAAGCCACTTGATTTGACTTGATAAATAAGTACAACTTAAAAAAGCTGCACATTGTACATTCATTCTTATCTGAATTGAAATGGTAACAGGGTACGGTCTTGGGGTATGACATCATGTGCTAGCTTCGCGCTAATGTTTTACAGCCACCTGACAGAGTACACTACAGTGACATTGTTTACAGGCGCAATCAAACTCGCAGGTTTAAGCAGGCTGCTGGTAACATCGACAGAGAGAAAGTGTACAGAAAACAGCCTCATTTTAATGTGGCTTTGCTGCTCCCAAGCTTCTCAGGAAAATGTGGTTAGTGCCATCATGCCCAGTAAGAATGACTGGGCAGAGGATGTGGCTTTGTCGGTTTTCATTGGAATACGGGAACTGGGACGGACATGATGATCTGTGTCATCTAGCCCCCCCCACCCTACGTGATTTAAACCTGTTTGTATAGTGAAGCTGAAGTTTATATTCCTGAATGTGACTGCTTGCATATCAGTTTTTATGTAACAAAATGTTTGTCTGGGTTTAAACTGTATGTGAATTTGGATTTTATGTGAAGAGAATAGCTGAACTTGATGAAAGAAATGTCAACCTGCACGCTGTCCCTGTAAGAAAGAGGACATTTAATCACTTTCATACGGCTTCTCCCAGTCAGGATTACAGATGAGTATCTGACAGGTTAGACTGCTTTAAAGAGCAAACACGAGACAGAATCACTTGTGGAAAGGTAATGGCGCAGCTCCAGTAACTATTTCTGGAACAGGCTGCATAAAAGGGGGAAATCCTTCATTAAAAAAACAGTACAACACTTAGAACTTCAAATCACACATGTACGCCAGCTTCTATATTACAGCTGGCCCCCCATCCCTGACCTGACACATTAAACAAACAGGTCTGCGTCCATCTGGAAATCTGAGTATCATAACAAGGTATGTGGCATCCATACAAGTCTACAGATCATTTCTTTAGAAATTCTGATCAAAAAGTAAGAGGTCCCAATAAACATTTTAACAACTGGATACGTGTTAGGTTAAAATATTCCCTACAATAGATAATACACCCCTACACTGGCGTGCCTGCTTAAGATGTTGAGATCGTTAATAAAATGTAATAAAACAGACTTAAATTTAAAATAAACCGTGATAAACTGAATAATAAAAAATCCTTTTCAAAGGTTAGTTATTCAAAGGTCTTACGTAATTAGGCAAAGAAAAAAATCAAAATTAGAGCCCTTTCAAAAGCAAATTTTAACAAATGCAACACACAAAGCACACTGTTTGTTCTCCCTCGCTTTTATGCGTGGAAATAACAGTATTTGCGAATAATTTTTCTGGCTTGATGCTTCCTTTGAGAGGGCAGGCCACACGAGCTTCCTGTCGCCCCGCCCCTCCCACAGCCCCCAGCCAATCGGGAAGAGCTTTCACTGTCCCACTATCATTAATTAAACACTGGGCTTTTTAATTTCCCAAATCCCAAAGGAATCTTGGCTTCCGGCTGGATTTTTAATCAGCCTCAAACCAAAGTCCAAGTTATTTAATTACCAGACTGTGCAGTGTGGCCCGGCAGTTGCACAATAGGAGCGCTTACGGGAACAGTGACTGAGCGTTCAGACCACACACAGGCACGGTGCCGATTTCAGATGAAATGACACGCATTCCTGCAGTGACTACTCAGGCTGTTGCTGAATTCATCTCAGTGGACAAAATGCAGAAACAGATATTAAAATCCGGGACAGAATATCATGAAGCACAGCCATACAAGGGCCGCGACATTTACACAGATGTGTAATACCAGTGTTCTGGCTATACACACTCTAGTGTCCAGTCCTGAGGAAAGCGTGGTTAATACCCAGGGTCTCCAGCAAACAGTGTCACTGGATCCAGGAAAGACTGTTGTCATATGTAATGTCACTCTGCATTTGGCCAAAATTCTTTCTTTAATCTTTGGAGACTCACTCCAGCAGATAGCAGTTACTGGGCAAGGTGTGACATCAGAAAATAACACTGTCCAAGGATGTGGGACCCCACGGAATCCAGATTAAAGCCAGTTGTGAACCAGTAAAACCTCAAAATCACTTAACACATCAAGAATAGGCCGTCTAGTAAAATTAAGTGCTACTAAGTGCATTTAAAAGATATATGACCCAAAGAGATGTGAAACAAACCCAGCTGGATTGAGAGGTTTGACTTTAAGGTTGATACTGAAATCACTTTGCAGTAAAAGTCAAAGCCATTTCAGAACAATACATACAAGTCAGAAATGTACAGATATAGGCTGAAAAAGTTCCTGATGTTTAACTGTGGTTGATCTGGGTTGTAAGACAGGATGTTCCGGCATATTCTCCCTGGCTGCGAGAGCTGAGGCTGGTACATTGCTGTTAGCATTTTATCAGGGTTGTTTCTGTGAGGGTTCATGATCATATGATGTCCTCACAACATACTGCTAGTAAACCTTATTCTGTAGCTCATGGTAACCATCACCCTGGTTACCCAGCCTTGCAGCTATGGTGACCAGGGCTCTCCTCCAAGCCCAGCCCCTAATCCTGATTCAGGTCACCACCCACTAACACCCTGAACACGCTAACTCCCCTCCCCGTAACTGGTGGACATTGAACAATCAGAAACTGGAAAAAACTTTTATGAATCGAAATATTCTGTTCTGCATTGGAAATAGAAACTATTCAAAGAAAAGATATATAGAAAAATACCCTTCAGTTGAAGGGAATAATCTTAAATTCCATTGATGCGGCATTTGCATTTGTTGATGTTACTGTTATTGCATTTCGCCAGGGAAGCATGAATTAATACTGTGCAACAATAATTAAATAACAGCAATACAAGGTAAACAACTGTTTCTTTCAATATTTTGGCTTTTTCAATGGAATGAATTAACACATACAGGTAAAAACGATGAGTGACGTACAGGTTTAGAGGTTTGGGTTTGTATAGTGGTTTGACAGAAATCTGCATGGGACACTGACAGCTCCTCCCTCTCCATTAAAGCTTCCCAGAGAGATGCCTGATTCTACTGTGGCCATAATGAGCCAGGCCTGCTAATCATTTGTCCTACCTCTTGTTCCTGCCCTTGTGCGATTCGCTCCAGCTGCCCCTTGTTTGATCCCTTGTTAACCCTGCTTATCTTGTGCTACTTCCCTCATTCACGTTGAATGCCACAGCCTGTGCCCTACCCTCTTCCGGTTCATCCACCGTGATTCTGTTTTTTTTTTGTCCTATTACGTTCAGTTAATAAACCCTGTTTGCCCTGAATCCCACTCCAGCGTACTTAGCTCTGCCCCGTGCCATGACACACGCCAGGGAAGGTCAGCTCTCGGCCTGTTGTGCACTGGCTTGATATGTCCACTACAGAATACATCTCTCTTAAATAATTTGTAGCAAATGAAATGACCTGCTAGTGAAATCAAAGTCCCATGTTCCAAACAGAATGGGCATTTAACATCTCGTGGCCATCCACAGTAATATGAGTCGATTTGAAGAACCAAAAATGTCATGTCATGTCATGAAGCCGAGTTTTTACAAATAAAGCAAAACCTGAGGTAGAAAAAAATATCTGTTTACAAAATATCTGTGCTTTTCCCAATAATGCATTTGTGTTCACCCTGCAGCTCAACCTCTGCATATTCTTGGGGAGGAATTGCCTGAGAAGATGGTCTATCCAGGTCCGATGGCTGATATATGAATCCACATCAACAGCCACGTTAACTAGTTGTAACTAACATGAAATACCGCTTCTGTTCCTTTAATGGTGTAAGTCTAGGACCCATGATCTCTGATTAAGCCCCACAAATTCATCTACCTGCCTAAAGAATAAAGGTATGAGCTTCCTACCAGTTACCGTCCAGGATGTGCCCTGCCCCGCCCCACAGAGCTGAATGGACAAGCAGCTACAGGAAGTGGATGGATGAACTGAGCTTATCTCACTAACAATGAAATGATCCAGTTTATGCTCCGAAACACCACATTTTATACACTAGTAACAGCTTCCTGAGGGATATAAAGTAACCTGGAGATCATGCGATTAACATCAATAATATCTTTGTTAACATCACGCCATCTGTAATCTGGCGCCAGCATGTCCGCTATACAAAAATATTTTAACCATGTGGGAAAAATACATAAACATTAAGTTCTTTTATCCGATGCAAGCATGGAGACGCATGAAAAAAGCTCTTCAGACCTTTAATCTTGAAAAATGGAACTACTGAAACTCAAACATTCTCACTTCGTCGTACAGCACAGCTGAGGTAGTGTTTTGCGTTGCGTTTTTTTGAAGGAACGGATAAACATTCTCGTCGAGTTATTTGTTCAGGTGTTTCTGCATTTTTCGATCACAGACAACATGTGACCCCCTCCCCCCCCGCAACCCCCCCCCCCTCACCCCGTACAGATGCGTGGTGGCCCTGTTTTTCCCAAGACAGGATGACGCCATGCCTCCGGAAGTTCCGGCACATTCTCAAAGGCCGCAGGACTTGAGGTTATTGCATTCAATAGGGATGGATGGGATGCAATAACACACAGGCAGTCAGAAACAGGTGGGGAACAAACCAATGCATGCTACTCAAACCACCAGCAGCTTCTATGTACTCAGTACTCAGAGAATTCATTACTTAGATTTGAAGCAGTGTAAGGCCTCATGGAGATAAGAGTCCTGTTTCAGTACTCTAAAGCAAGGTACTGGGCTGTAACTTAACTGTCCCACTCTAAATATTTAGTAATAGATCCAAGGCACTCATTCCATCCATCCATCCATCCATCCATCCACTTGTCCATCGCAGGAACAGGCAGGGACCCTCGCTAAGGGGAACACTGTGTCCCACCTCTAGGCTTAAATCCACACTTACCGCCAGTGTGGAAAAAAAGCACCCCCCCCACCACAGGAGCACAGTGGCCAAAGCACGGCATGTCCTGTTCCCCGCTCACAGCAAGACAGCGGGGAGGTGTGGGCTTCCCCACAGTACAGCGACACACATCAACCGAGAAACATATGATGGGATTAACTGGTTACCCGTGACAAAAACAGCAGGAAAATGCTAAGTGACTGCATCCTGCTCGCTGTTCCTGTCGGAGTGCTTCACAAAACTTCGGAAAGGGACCGGTAAAGCCTATCAACACAAAGATCTTGTGCATGATAAGAAAAATAGTAACTGGCCTTGCATATATTTAACTGAACTGAGAGAACAGCTACAGACATTTTTTATTATAAATTATCAGGTAAACCAACTTCATTCATTATTCTTCAAGCCAGAACAGCACATATAAAAAGGCTAAGTCCGATGAAATTGTTAAGGTTAGTTCTTCTATTATTAGTACTACTGCTAAATTAATGAAGACCCCAGCGTACATTTCTAGAGCACGACGTTAGACCTGTTTTCGGTTATGTTAGTACAGCTTGTGCCCACACTTCTCTCTGAATACCGGCCACCAAATTTAGCAATGACTTTTCTTCCCAACTAACCCATAAGCAGCACACAATGCAGTTCTCTCTGAGTCTCTGTAAAGCTTATTTACGTCGCATCACGTGGAAAACAAAGCTTTCCGTAAGCTTCATCTCCTTTTTGCCGTTTTATACTTGCATGAAATGTTTGAAATGCCTCATCTCTCTCAAACACAGCCTGACATCAGTCAGTCAGGTGGCAGCGCACGTTCACAGGGTACGTATACGCCGATGTATGACGGCCCTGCGCAGCAGCACGGCTAAGTTACACCCTGATCCGGACCAGCCCGGTTCGGCATCTCCACGCCCGGACCAAACCGGGTCCATCAGGCAGGCAATCGGAGCAAAATTTCTGGAAAGCGACGCATGGGTTAAACGAAGCAGCTTCTGCGAACGCATACTCGCTGCCCGAAGCAGTGTAATCCCCTTAATGTACTGCTTTCTGCAACCTCCCCCAGGGAAGAATGAAATAGGACTACACTAACGAGGCACACGCCAAGCCTACATGTGACCCCAGACTAAAAATAGGCCTGCTTTATATGTGCTGTAATGCATCCTGTGCATATTTTCTGACTGATGGATGGGGGTGAGGGATTTAATAACTGGAGGGCATGATGTTTGGATTTTGGGAGTTTGCACTGGCCGGGACTGTTTCCAGGAGAAAAGCCCTCACCTTCCATGAAGAGAGACTAATCCCTAGACAGTTAAAATATGTTTCCCCAGTAAAATGAACTGGAAGTCCAAAGAAAATGTAGATGTCATTCAGCACCAAAGTAATGCGAGGCTGCGCACAGAATGTGCAACCTACTGCATACTCAGAGAATTTAAGAAATAAAACCCCAAATTAAAAAAAGCTTAAAAAGTCAGATCAGTTACATGGACAAGATTTATATCCAACTACCTTTCAGCTACAGTCATGAAGCCTGTAATAAGGTTGATTACTTTCTTCTCCTTATCCTTAGCAGCTCTGGCGAATCACTTAACTTCCTTCCAGAAAGCGGACAGAGTATCTGCCCGTCCCTCTCTCCGTCCGTCTGACCCTCCCTCCGTCCGTCTGACCCTCTCTCCGTCTCTCTGTCCCTCTCTCGGTCCCTCCATCTCTCTGTCCCTCTCTCCCTCGCTCGGTCCCTCTCTCCGTCTCTGTCCCTCTCTCAGTCCCTCCATCTTTGTCTGTCTCTCTCTCTCTCTGTCCCTCTCTCCGTCCGTCTGACCCTCTCTCTCCGTCCCTCTCTCCGTCCGTCTGACCCTCTCTCTCTGTCCCTCTCCCAGGCCTGGAGCACTAAGCAGAGGATAAACGGTTGGTGACACTTCAAAGTGTATAAAATATGGTGTCTCACAGCTTAACAACATCATTTCATTATTAGTAAGATAACAGTACCCTCACCATGCGCTTCTAGAGCGTACAGGCTCCACGTGAGAACAATGCATGATGCTTACAGCAGTTAAACAGCCTGTTTTGCGACTATCATTATTTCATCACGGCAGACCCAGGCAGCCATGTCATTAGAACTGCACCTTAAACGATGTGACCCTCTCTCGCTAAGTGGGTTCTGAGATGATCATCCCTCTTCATCTGCGTTACTAGGGGGCAACACTCATGACATTGCCTACACAGACGCCCCTTCTCTGTAAACTTCTGACCTGAAAAAACCTGCATGACACAGCGTGCGCGGACTGCCCCTTTCACCCTGATAGAAAGGAATGAACTGCTGGTACACTGCAGAGTTTGTCCTCCGGGTGACAGAAGACCAAAACAGAGGAAACACATATATAATTACTGTGAAAAATCATCTACAGATCATTTATGTGGCGACTTAGACTTATATGAAATTCATACACTTATGAAAGAACTCAAACTTGATGTATACTTGGCTTTAGCTGCCTGGCCTGCTGAGTCACACAAAAGGCAGTAAAATCACCTCATAGGTTTCCACTAAGCACTGCAGGGTGGATGGGGTAGACGTGCCCTGGGGTGGCAGGGGGGCCCGCCTCTTCTTCACCTCGTTCTTCGGGGACGTCCGGGAGACGTTCATGACAGACTGAGACTGGCCGAGTGTGTTGGGGCGTACCTCCACGCAGGGGGGGGCCGGCGCAGGGCTGACATTCTGGAAACAAACAGAAGGTGGCAGAGATGAGAGTCCCTGCAAAAGAGGGAAGCAGATTGTAACTCAAAGAGGGGAACTGCCCCCTTGCCCTTGCGGTGCAGCATACTGCTTTACTGTACTGCAAGGTAATAGGCACCGAGGTCAAAAGCCGCATTTACAAAAAGTAAACTTACTGGCAAAGACACAATATGCAACTGAGATGTCAAAAAAGATGAAGAAACGTAAACTCAGACAGATCTGTGTATCAGAAAAAAGGTCTGCATCACTATGGGAACTGATCAGTACACAAGGCAAGCGGTCTGAGATAATGACAGGTCAAAGCAGGGGCAGTTGGGACCCTAACTCTAACCAGGAACAGACCCTAACCCTAACCAGTTACAGACCCTAACCCAAACCAGTTACAGACCCTAACCCAAACCAGTTACAGACCATAACCCTAACTAGGTTTTGATGCCAACACGAATCCTGATTGGGTGCTGATTATGATCAAAAGCAGTTATGTCAAATAGTGTGCAAATTAACGGATGCTTCCCTGACACAGAAACACTCAAACGCTAAGCTCAGCGCACATATAAATATGCACAAATGGCTCATAGGACCCATGTTTATGCAAAAATGAAGCACGGCTCTCAAACTGCAACTGTACCGTCCTCATTTTTGTCTACCACCTGCCAATTAAACTTGATTTTAATCCTCCCTGGAAGCAATCGTGTTCCCAACAAAAGAAGAATTTTTAAGATTTTAATTTAAATTTCAAACTCACATCTCTTTTCTTAAAATACAATATTGGAAAGCACCCTTTTCTGTGTAGCTACTCATACAAAATAATTACTCAGCTAAGTCAGCCGAATCAGCACCCCTGGGGGAGCATCTCAATTTCAGGGGAAAAGCATATATAAACCAGCCCTGATCTCTTTCCAGTAGCCTGTCTGAGTAGGTAAGAGCACTGGGGGGAGAGGAGGAGGGGGAACAGTCCTCTTTTCTTTGCTTATCTCTCCTGTAATAACAAAACACAAATAACGTGAATCTATTTTACACATGACAAAGCACACTTAACTGCGGTTTCAATCCTCTTAGGTTTCAACCCACTAAGTCCATTACCACAACCCAGGGCTCTTTGTATCCCAAACGAATCCCAGCGGGTCGGTTAAAGCTTTTAAGGAGGACGAGGAAACATCCATAAATTGCCCTGTCCAATAAAGTGATTTCAGAGCAAGCGTAGAAGGACAGGGGTATCATTTAAAAGTTGACCGCAACCTAAATTCAGCCGACATGCCACTCAACAGAATGACAGATATTCTCTGGATTCAAATCATTTCTCACTGACATACAGTACGCCAGAAATTAAGTTCTTGCCACGTTCTTTCCTCCTCTGGCTAAAACATTCACCTATCACCCCTCAGTTAGACGACTCAAAACATCTGCAGATTCAGCTACTGTCTGGGCAGGTGACGCACACATTGGCACTAGAGCAAAAGCAGGCAACACTGTCTGAACCTTGAATCATTTTTCACTCTGAACATTTAAGTTGATCCACACGTCAGGACACTGATGTACCACAAACACTAATCCAACCCACTTCATCTTAAACACTGTGATGCTGTACTCTGCTCCGGGGGTGCAGGTAATTTACAAGATGGTTAGCAGATGCAAGACCTGCAAGGATTACACTCTGTGTTTATTACAGCTCAGTCTTCTGGGACCAAATTTTGTGTGTGTGTGTGTGTGTGTGTGTGTGTGTGTGTGTGTGTGTGTGTGTGTGGATGGAGCGCCAAGCCATCGCAAAGCGCGCGCGCACACACACACACACACACACACACACCATTCACTGACATATGCACACCAATGGGTAATTTGGTAACTCCAATTAGCCTCAGCATGGTTTTGGACTGTGGGGGGAAACCGGAGTACCTGGAAATAATGATCTGCAAGCAAAATCGAAACAGCAGATTTTGAAGCAGAAACCTTTTCAAGCTCTTTGGTTCCAGGATTTATTCTGTAATGGTAAAAATTGGATTCATGTACTGTACACATTTCTTAGCTATAAAATATCTCACCTCAGGACAGCAGGTCTTCTGATGATGTGAGCAGTCATGATTAAACTGAAGACTGACTGAGATGGTTTGTGGGCCACAGCAAACAGATCAGAAAATGCTGCGCCCTGTCACGGCTTCGAGGAAGGTTCTGATTGTACCAAACCCCCATAATCACGTACAACCACAGCTGTGAAGAGCAGAAGCTGGGTCAACTATGTCAAAGGTCCCCAAAGGTTGGCCATGCCTCATGCTCAGCACCGTGCCCTGGGCAGGAGTGCTGGGACCAATCAGGCTTCATGCTCTAAAGTAGGCGGGATTATCATTAGCTGTCAATAAGCATATCAGCAAGGACATGATAGACAGCATGACATAATCAGATCATCCACAGGTTTAAATGCCTCATCTGTCCCAGCACTACACCCTGATCGCCTTGTTTCATTTCATACATATAT
>JAABNX020000151.1:6266665-6298651 GCA_015163995.2 Mormyrus lacerda
GAGAGAGAGAGGGAGGGAGGGAGGGAGGGAGAGAGAGAGAGAGAGAGCTCTCACGCTGCAGGCTCCAAGTGTCACATAAACCTCCCTTTACATGGGAGCCTTTGCTCGTTGGTGATGCTCTCTGCCGCATCACCCACAGCGTTAAAGATCAGAAAGGGCTGGTCAGCAGCCGTCTACACGTGACCAGAGGGGCGCCAGCACAGGGCAAACTTAACGAGCTTAAATCTCAGAGACATGGACGATAAGACCGGACAAAAGAGACGTCCGAGCAGACAAACAGAGGCCTGTAATACACACGGCAGCAGCAACGAGGCAATGAAATGAGCCATCAGCCTCACTGTTCCGAAATATACTGGAACACAGCAGTACTACTTGCTATACATAAAATAATTTAAAAAAAAACTGGATCACAAGGTGAGATAGTGATCACCTTCTTTGGATTGCTAGCAACAGTGTCCGGTTACCCTTTTGAAAAAGACGCAGCTGGTCAGTGAATCGTTAAATTGCTCCTAAAGGTTAAATCATTCCGAAAGTAACTTGACAGTTGTGTTACGAGTCAATGCAGAAACTGATTAATGTGAACAGACTAATTAATGTTGCCTCCAGAACACCTATCGAGCCTATTGAATAAAGGTATCAAAATGTAAAACTAAAATTTCCCATGTTCTTCAACAAATAAATACAAACTGCTAATATAATCTACAGGTTATTTTTTATAGAAACTAATTCCATGCCTATGCAGAGAGACTCGAACTGATGCCAGTATGAAAAGCCAAAGTCTGGTTTCAGAGTCAGCAGAAAGCCGCCGTCAACGAGAGCCAGCTGCTCCCTGGGACCAGAACTCACCTCCGGCACTCGGGGCAGGGGCTTCCGGATCACTTTGCCTTCCGGAACCTTCTCTTTGATGAGGACGTAGCGCACATCCAGCATGCCGAGCAGTGCATTGGGCTTGAAGGGAACGGGCTGACCCACGGGGGAGAGCAACTCCAGGGTGTGGTGGGCCGGGTTCAGGTGGTACCGGCCGCACAGGTCCACCAGAAGGTCCATAAGTGCTTTGCTGGGGAGAAAGTGGGAGGGTGAGCACTCATTAGCGACGGAGAGCCGGGTACTGGGGGTGCTTGGGGGGGGGGGGGTATAGGATTACTGAAGCGGCTCCAATGGGAAGACCTGTAATTACCGCGGCTGACGAACCAACACAGAAGACCGCTCGGATTACCCAGTTACATAATCCTGTGGGACATCCTAAATGACAGCCAAATTCTAACAGTTTGACCTCAGTGACACGCTGCACCACAGGAAAAAATCAAAGTATGTTAATCTTGGGGCAGTGAAATCTGCAATGGTCTGTAAGACATAGAGCAGGTAAGAATGAAGTAACCGGTAATCTGGGAGGACCACACTTGCAGGACAAACGTCACAGTGCCGAGTACGAAGTTGTGCATTTTCCACTGATGGGTACGAGGTTTCAGTTACAGTAAACTATAGATGCATTTCAGGAACACACAGCTAGTGAAGTGATGGCTAATGACAAGCGTCAGTCCGGGAAGAAACCCAAGGAGCTCAAACTTATCAGAGCAAAGCCAAAAAGTTCAACATAAAGGCCCAGGAAGCCTGTGAAGGATTCATCCTACAGAGTGGTGTCCAACTCACCAGGCAACAGCTGGTGTGTTGAAATACCCCCTGGTGGTCTGCTTGATATTTATAGGTGTTTGTAAAGAAGCTTGGATATTCTACAGTATTATTCACCGAAAAGGCATCTCATCTGTACACACTGGGGCCTGCTGGCGTGGCGGGTGGCGCCCTGGTCACCTCGGCTGTTTGTGAAGTTTACATGAGCTCCCTGAATTTGTGTGCATTTCTGCAGTTTCCTACCACCACCTATAAGCAAGCAGTACAGGGTGGAGTTGTAAATAGCCCCTAGTGTCTACACCCATGTGGGAAACACCCGACGACGTAACCCTACTGCCACCCTCAGGGTGTCTCGTGCCACATGCTTCCCAAGACAGGCGCCAAGCTTCTCATAACCCCAGAAAATGAAATGATGCATCACAAACTGCTAACATTCCAGAAAGTACTTCATAAACCGCTGTAAAACACAAAGACTGACACTAGACAGTATTAATCCCTGCAGCAGATGTTCCCGAGTTCCGGTGACTTTTTCTCAAACTTTGGTTCCGTATCACCCTCTGTATCTGAGAGAGACAACAGGATACACATATAGCTAATATACAGAATAGCTATTTATTCATCACCTGGAGCAAATTCATAAGCAAATTCATGGATCTCATGCTCCATGACAGACAGCGGTGAGAGGAGGTTTTCTGGCTTAGAGCACAGGGCCAGTCAACATCCAGCCTCCCCGCACAAGTTGGGCTTAAGGGCCTTGCTCAAGGGCCAGAAGATGATATAAGGGTACTGAAATCACTCTACTGGCCAAGGGATTCGAACCCATGACCTTCCAGCCACCACGGTGTAGCACTTACTCAAGCATTTTGTCTAAGAAAAACCGTGTAGCCGAGCAGAAATGGAGAATGTTCAGAGGGGCAGGATTCAGCATTTGTACGTATCATTTTATTTTATTTTGCCTTCCAAAAGTACTCACTTATCTTCCAAAGGGAAGGATCCCCCCCTCTCAGATCCACCCCGTTTGTTACAGCTTCACACATTTATATTTCAGTATTTTTGTTCTCTCTACCAAAGCTTGTCAGCTGGGGAGGAATGTTAAGGTCTTCTAAAAGAGTTTAGGTCAGGCGCCATTCTCGTGCTCAGGGTTTCTGTCCTTCTGGAAAATGCATGTCTGATTGCTGCAAATCTCTTCTCCTTCAAATCCAGGCCAGCACCTTCACGTTTTTATTTTTAATCACAATAATTCGAAATTATCGAGAGTTAGCCGTTTCCCCAAACGCCCCGCAGATATTACAAAAGAGTGCAACAGCAGAAATGTACTCTCTGTCTTCAGGACGCCCAGGAGTGAGGCGTGATGCAGTGATACAGTTGGAATTGGGGACCTACAGAGCTGTCAGCACCTGCCTCCAGTCCACTTCCCTTCTCCATGGGCAATGTGCAGGGATTCTCATGACAACAGAGAAATACAAATGTTAAAGTTAAAATAGACTCACAACCTAACTGTTTTGTTTACATCTGTCATCCATTGAGTTAAACAAAGGAGCCATCAAAAGGATTTTTATCGAGCTGATTGCAGCGTCAACATGCAAAATCAGCAGCTGACGACAGGCTCCAAGGCCTTCGGAGCCTAATCAGAATAAACAATCTAAATGAAAAGGAAATCTGACAAGGACAGGAAATCCTGACCAGGTTCCCATGAGGGAAACCCACAGAAAAATCTTTACTAGATTCCCGATGGTTATTCTTAAAAGATTTTTTTTCTCCTTAAAAACACAGATTGAAATACATTTATGTTTACAGACTATGAGCAACTTTCAGACTGTTCAGCTAATTCCTAACTAGATCTGATAGTTCCACACACTATAGCCATCGTTAAAACGTAACCAGAGCATGAGGAGAAAATTTGAGAAGATCTATAGCTTGGTTTATTTTTTATATATCTGGAAACGGCACAGCTTGCCCTACAATCTCAGATAAAGAAATAAACTCACTGCTGTTTTAATAAAAAATATCTTTTTTCAGCCCAATTATATGCAAAATGTACTCGTATTTCTGCATATGAACTAGTGAATAGGTTACACACCTCAAAGTGACAGTCTGGCAAAGAACAGAAGGTTATCACCGAGCTTTCTGAATTGTGGATGAATGTTAGCGCAGGCACGTTCCCAAACGAATCTGAGCGACGGCATGTTTGAGATCACTGGCGAATGAATGGGCCAGCCTTGAGTTAACCAAAGATGAGCGTTTACAGAAAATCGAGTTGGACATCCGGCTGCATTGATTCAAACCCTCCAGCGCGGTTCAAATTTAGAAGCACATCAGCAAAAAGCCAGTCACAAACCTGTTCACCTATCACTACTACCACATCACGTTGCTGTGATATCTTTTTCATGATGAGATCTTATCATGTCATTGCTGAACTGAGGCTTATCAAATTGTTATGTGTTTATCTGTAACTTTTTCGTATCGCATCCATGTGTCTAGATTTGTTTGTTGTAAATCGGGGGCTATAATGTCTACCAGCTGACCCGTCACCCAGCACATGTCACTGTTTGCTAAAGAGCGAGCACCAGCAGCTGTGTAATCAGTCATTATCATGATATTAATGATACGCTGTGCTGTCACCCTGCCATATATCCAACCGTCACCGAACACACCACTAACGTGAACGTAATCCGGACATTGCCTTTGGGCGGGGGTGCAATGGAAACACCATCTACTACCGTTGCTCTTCTGACATCTTCTCTGATCGACAGAGCAATGAAACCTTGACAGCTGAACCTGTGCTCCAGGTCACAGATATTGACCATATAGGTCAACATCTGTGAAACTCAGCTGTGCTTAGAGACATAAAGGAAAACCTAGATCTGCAGGATGTCGCATCGCAATATGCGCAACAGGGCTTCAGATGACGCCCGTAAACACTTGTTAATAATCTGTATGAATTCAGCATATCTTTATGCTTAATGTGTTAGATTTGAAACTGGAAAAAGCACCGCCACACCAATAATGTCTTTTTAACCTTGTTTATCCAAAACATCTCCACTTTCAAAAGATATCGTGGCTGCTGAGCTGTCCCTTTCTTCACCGCCACATCAGCGCTTATTGCTTCTATGATTGTGCTCCGCTAACCAAATTCATTAAACATAAGGATATGCTGAATTTATACAGATGACTAACTTTTGGGCGTCACAATAATCATTAATATTATAGTTGTACTACTAAGCTTAACAAATTGTGGGTGTAAATAAACATCCATATAGTACCAAAAAGCCATATAAGTGTTTACGCCCTGGTGATTATTGCACATGTGCCATATAATCACGGTTATATTGAGACGTTAAACCGTGCGCCCCTAGAACACGCCGATCGAGTCACCCATGTCAGACATGTACCTGCCGTCCGCAGTCCCATCTGTCTGGAAACCTCCAGGGAGGCTGATGCGAAAGTCCACCATCGGATAAACCATGTTCTCCTTCGTGTCCCCAGCTTGTCCGCCCCCATCCGGTACAACGTTACGGGGGCTGGAGAAAATATTGCGGGGGGCGGGCTGGGGGGGGCCTGGTGGAGGAGGGGCTCTGGCTTTCATCCTTCTGCTAGAAAAGTAACAGAGAACATTAGCATGAAGTGTGAAACTGGCAGAGTGTAGAAGGAATATGGAGCAGGACTGGGGACACATTTAGATCAAAGAGATTCCAAACATGTAAACGTGTAAACATTCAACTGTAACTAAGACAGTAATGCAAATTACTGAAACATGCTTAATTTGACTGAAATAGATTAATTAGACATTTTACCCATTTCCATTTACATTTTGCAATATGTTGATACTTTTCATACAGACCAAAAGTATAATATTTTCACACTTCAATAACCCAAAAATTGAACGTACAAATATCTTTGACATTTCAAAAACACCACCTCTTTAAAAATAGATGGATGCGTCACAGTGGTTAACTTAGCATAAATGAACTGCTACAATTTACTCGGAACTACGGGACCTACGTTGCATACTATCAATTCTACATACGGTATATACTGCATATGTAATTAGGTGAAATAATGATTCCAGTAGTAATCTGAGAAAATCCCATCGGCTGGGTGAGGCGCAGAGTAAAAAACAACAAACTGCACACCGTGTTGTTTTTTTTATTGGCTGTTAAAATCATGTGTGTAACTGAAAAATCCAGTGACGGAAACTGCCATGTTCCACGGGTAACACAGATCCCGGGAGCTTTGAGCTTCAACTCAGCTCTGGACATAAATTCACCATCAAATTTATTTCTATTCTTAAAGACCTGTAATTTAAGTTCTTCAAAAGTTAAACCCAAAATAATGGTGAAAATAGTAAGGCTATGGCTTTCAAAGATGTCACAGACTATAATTCCGTGCATGCCTGCGTAACCCCTGTTAGGTCAATGGGAGAATGAATTTTGACTTTGAACTTTGACTTTATAGAATCAGACTAACCTTTATCGTATGAGCCTCAGTTAAAGACGATGGATTTCTATACAAATTTAACCACAGATAACATAAGATAACAGATACAATGTAACAGATAAAAATTAAGATGGCAAATTCAGCCACTGCTGAATGCAACTCAAATTGCAGTAGTAGCGCTAAACCCAGTTCATATGACACCCAAAATATTCTCAAAAATAAGCTGCGAAATATTTTACGGCAAGGCACATACCCAAAAGTAAAATAAAAACAAATGAGTTGGGAGGTATTATTAGAAATTCCTGTTTTTCTATCCGTCACCTAAACTTTTTGTGAATATGAAAACGCAAAGTCATTCACATAACCAGCAGCTTCACTGTTACGAATGTGATTTAACAAACACCTAAAACGGACTTAAGCTATCAAAACATAGATAAAACAAACGGAAGATTGGCGCCCTGCACGACCGGAGACAGGACCCGGCTCCCCCCCTCCCTGACCCCCACCAGGATCATACATAAATAGCAGCAATAACTGACCAAAGGATGCCACCAAGGAAAGGATTGAGACTCACCCGATAACAGTACGGTCTTAAAGAAGTCTGCAAACCCACTGAAGGAGGTTTCAAGCAATTCATAGATCAAAAGGTCGACCTACTGTACACTGGACACAGAGGAGGGCTTTTTTGTGCAGCTTCTCAGTGGAAAGTATGAGTCTTCAAGGCCTTTGGACCTCAGCCTTCCTTAGTTAATCATTGATAAGAGATCCCAGAGCTGTCTACATCGCTACGTGATCATGTCACGGATTCCTGTGCATGTTATGCAACCAGCTGAACACTTTCCGCGTCTTGCGGACAGAACTGGCACATGTTGACAAAGTCAATGACGCCCAGTCGCCTGAAGGGGTCGCTAGAGAGGCTGGCTACAGCTGATGTTTCTTGAGAAGCTAGAGACAGAGTAGATGGAGGCATGATTTAAATTGCAGCCTTTACCCTGACCCACAGTACAGCCGGCAGGCTCACCTCAGACAAAGGAGCCCTTTGGGTAGAGCCAGTAACTCTATGACAGAAGGAAACTCTGTTTGAATCTTGGCAACGGAGAACACAGATAAAGGCCTCCGGGGTGCTACAAACGGACCCCCCTCATCCACAGGGAGGACACCTTGAATTTAATACACTGTTTCGGCCCGGCTTGACTTGGAAAGATTTCCGTTTTGCTTTTAATTCTCGTAATGCGTAATATGTACATCAAATAATACATAAAAAGAATGCCTACTATCAAATCATACATGTAAAACATTATGTTACAGCCAAAGTGTGTAGAAGAATTGAGATTCATTTATTTACGTTACGTTGACGTATCAAAAGTGCTTGAGCTAAATTGACTATGGTTTGTAGCCGAAGGGGGATGTCAAATTAAAGCAAATGGGCAGATTCCTCAGTGCAACTGTAATTAATAATTAATAATTCTCTTTCTAGAAGCTTCCCAAACTCCTTTCCTGCCAATTTATTTACTTTTTTTTTTTTTTTTTGCTCCAATGCCTTATTTAGATGTCTTAGTACAGTTTGATATCATATGGATAGATACAAGATATGAGTGCAGAACAGATTGGGGCACCTAAGTAAATGGACATGAGGAACAGGATGAAAGAAGAGGCCACTGCAGATGCAGTTGGAATCGACAAGCTCACCATGCTACCTGCTCCGCCGATTACATCCAGTGCTGTGTGTCTTCATAACTCTCGCCGTTTAGACCCGTCACGGGCGATAATGGCCAGATTAAAAGATTAGCCACTGTAGGCCCCTGTCCACATCCTATGACCCAAATAAGTCTCTGTCCCCTGCAGTTAATCAGTGCCAATTAATCAAACCATGTTCACGGGACTGTGGACAGGAAACCCTGAAAACAAAGGCACAGTTTTTTTGTAGAATATTCACAGCACTGACAAGTGCCAAAGACTATGAATAAACACATTCACAACCCTTTTCTTTTGATATTTAACATTTACCTTTTTTTTGCAGTACAAATATGTAGAGCTGTCAGTATCAATTATATTAATAATCGAGTAACTCAGATTAATTTGACAACTAATCATTATAGGTGTATATAAACATATTTTCGACAGCAGGAGGAAATGGTTTAAACCCAAATACATGCAAAGTGGCCAACAGAACTTCCCACTGGGCCACCGTGCCCTCAATACAGTACATAGATACACAGCACCATAATCAGCTAGGTTGAGGCCATCCATAAGCTATGCTAAGACATTTCTGCTGTCATGTGAAACACAACTTGGCAAGTTTAGCGATTTTAATGATGATCCCCGTTCAATAATATCTTGTATATCTTAAAAAAGTCTCAAGTTTCGGCTCCCCATTGGTTCTCTAAAAGCAGTTGTGGCGTCCTGAAGAGTGTTATGTGAATGTAACATTCATTCATATTCGTCTTCCAATGATCAGAAATACTTTTGATTCCATACACACTATACTGAGTAAAAGCACTGCTTCGTTTCTGTCGGGATAACGTGCAGCAAACACCACCGACTGGGTATAAACAGTGCAAGGTGACCACCAGGGGCCCCCCAGAGTCGTCTTTTCTACACCACCTGATCTCCCGGGCCCCTGGGCATATACAGTGAGCGTTGACCATCAAGGTCCCTGTGCCCTCTGACATATTCAGTGCAAGTTAAGCCTGAGGGCCCCCAGCATATACAGTACAGCATAAACTGACCACCAGGGGCCCTTTTCACATAGAGCGAGAGTCAACTACCAGGATATACATTACAAGGATCCAAATCCTTTAAGTGGTTTGATCGCTGTAGCTGTATGTCCCCCATTGCCACCATGTGATGGAGGTGCCCAGGGACCTCACAGCATGTAATGCGGCCCTGAGAGGCAGGACTGCTAGTTAATCCACAAGACTGCTAGGGAACCCCTCCTCCTAACCCACAGCACCCCGTGGCCGGACGGAACAACTGGCCGGGAGCCAGTACCTGCCCATGGTCCAGGAGTTGGGAACACCCTGCTTTAAAGCACAATGGCTTGGAGGTTGTCTTAGGAAGCACAGGTTCAACATACAACAACATCTACGACATCATCAATAACCACATCAATAACATTATGTATTTCTCACAGACACAAAGGGACACTTTGAGTCCTCCTGGAACTTGGCTCCTGTCTGACTGGTTTGGACTTAATCATTATGATGAGAGGAGGCTGTACTCATCACATAATGTCAGTAATTTTACAAATGTTTAACAAAGGTGGTTACATGCACACTGTATCTCAGTAAGACTCTGCTGAATCAAAAACCTGAACAGAACAGAATAGAATAGAATAGAAGCTTTATTGCCATTGAATTAAGTTCACAATGAAACTAGGAGTGCTTCTCCTGTTCAGTGTGATAAAAGAAAAGAGAAAGAGATAAAAAGGCAATAAAAAAGTTAAAAAAAAAACAAAAACTTACAATAAAAACTTCTATGTATATGCAGCCACTCATAAGAGGCAGGTAGTAACTATAAAAAACATTGGATGAAGAAGATAAATAAAAGGATTATTGCATTTCTTAAATGCTGATATTGCACAGAGATTCATTTTTTGTTGTTGTTCAGTGACCTTATGGCCCATGGGAAGATACGGTCCCTGAGTCTGGAGGTGCGTGATTCGAAGGACCTGTAGCGTCGAATAGAGGGCAGCCGATCAGACAGGTGGTGTGAAGGGTGTTTTGGGCTCTGGAGAGGCAGCGGGAGCTAGCGATGGTGTCCGGGGATGGCAGAGAGGGATTACTGAATGAATTAATGAGGTGAACATCGCAGCAGCCCAGCTTGTGTCGAGCTGCACGCAACTTTAATCTTAACTTTAGCCTGATAAATACGGTCAGACGGTCAGTCCATTTTTCATCTTCGAAAAAGTGAGTAGCTAGGAGGTTTTAAAAATATTAAAAGTATCATTTTAAGTCACCACAATCACCATAAACAGGAACATTCACAGTTTTCAAAGTGACTGTTTACATTTATTAATTTAGCAGCTGACATACATGTAGGGCTGTGCGATATGACCAAAATCTTATATCCTGATACAAAAATCCGCAAATAAAAAGGAGCAAGGTCACAAAAGTAATGCGATCCACAAATAGACAGGACGTGATCCACAAAAGTGCAAAACCCTTTTCACATGTACAAGTCACTATTTATGTGGTTTTATACAACAAAAATTTTTAAATCATATCCGTGGAAAGTTAAATATTTGTGGATCATGATATTGGCAAAAGTTTCTGGACACTTGCCTATACACACACATGAATTTTAATATCATCACATTTTTAATACATAGGCTTTCACCCCGACCAGCAAGCCACCACTGAGGTACCCTGAGCAAGGTTCCGCCCCCAAGCACTCCTACCTGGGTGCTGAATTAGCTGCCCCCTGCTATGTCACGAAAGTCACATATGGGTTAAATGCAGAGGACACATTTCATTGTTGTGTGCTGTGGTGTGTAAACAATGATTAATCACTAAATTCTAAATTCCAAAAAATCTAATATGGAGTTAGCCCACACTTTGCAGCTTCAACGCTTTTGGGAAGGCTGTCCACTGTCTGCGCTCTAATTTATTCCAAAGGTGTTCTATTGGGTTGAGGTCAGGGTTCTGTGCAGGCCAGTCAAATTCCTCCAGAACAGACTCACTCATCCATGTCCTTATGGGCCTTGCTTTGTGCACTGGTGCGCTGCCATGCTGGAACAGGAAAGTTGGGAGGATGAAATTGTTCAAAATAAATCGCAAAATTAATCGCTGCAGCATTAAGAGTCCCGTTAACTACTGTAGGACCAAGGGGCCAAGCTCAACCCCTGAAAAACAACCCCACACCATAATCGCCCCTTCAACAAACTTTACACTTGGCACAATGGAGTCAGGCAAGTACCGTTCTCCTTGGCAACCGCCAAACCCAGACTCATCCATAGGACTGCCAGACAGGGAACACACCTCCACTGCTCCAAAGTACAGTGGCGGCGTGCTTTACATCACTGCATCTGACGCTTAGCATTGCACTTTGTGATGTAAGGCTTGGATGCAGCTGCTTCGCCATGGAGACCCATTCCATGAAGTTCCCTACTTACTTTTCTTCAGCCAAACGAAATTTGTAGGCCAGTAGCTATTGACTCTGCAGACAGTTGGCGACTTCTGCACACTGTGCGCCTCAGCATGCGTTGTCCCCACTCTGTGATTTTATGTGGTCTACCACTTTGTGGCTGACTTGCTATAGTTGCCAATTGCTTCCACTTTGTTACAATACCACCAGTTGACCGTGGAATATTTAGTAGCGAGGAAATTTCACAAATGGACTTATTGCACAGGTGGGATCCTATCACGGTACCACACTTGAATTCACTGAGCTCCCAAGAGTGACCCATTGTTTTGCATATATTTTTAAAGGCGGTTTGCATGCCTAGGTGCTTGGTTTTGTATACCTGTGATTATGGAGGTGCTTGGAATAATGAGTTCAATGATTTGGAAGGGAGTCCCAATACTTTTGGCAATATAGTGTATTTGTGAATGGTCTTCTGTGTGTTACAAACAATAAAAACTTCGATACAAGTGCCACATTCCATGTGGTGGCATGTAACTTGTGAATTAGCATCCCAATAACAAAATAATGTTGCCTTAAACAGTGTATTTTGTGACACCACGGAAGAAACGATAGAGCATAATATGAAATGATAGATGTTTTTATTTCGTTATCCAATCCACGTTGTGATATGGCACAGCCCTACATACCTGTGAGGATCAGGAAGCAGGGTGTGCCAGTTTCGGTTAAGGGCATCGTCAAAGGGCCCAGCGGTGATGTCATTGCTAAGCCTGCCATGAGATTTGAACCAACAACCTTCCAAACTCACTGAGCTACATATCGCTATGTCCGTTACATATACAATTAGTCCAATTTACATATCATGAGAATCACAATTAAAACAAGTATCATAAAGATGGCAAAATGCATGTAACAGAACCAAAGTACTCTTCAAAACAAGCATATATGAGCCACGTCTGCCTGAGAGACGTGATAATCCATAATTGTGTGTTAATTCGGCTCTGTGGTCTGAACCTCACGCTGAATTGCTGCATTTCTACAGCCACAAAAGATGAACTAGCAGTGCTACAAAGAGCGAGTGGGTTAGTGCACCTTACCCTGTGCTGCAAATGGACAAAGCGCCCTTTCTCTCATTTAAAGTTCAGTACATCTCTCAAGTTTCAATGATTTCTTTGGGTTCCATTGCCCCAGGACCATTAAAATGAATTAATGAAACTGAGTGCTCAAATGAGATGAGGCACTGAGAATGTGCGGTGAGCGCAGAAATGACACCATCTGCATAATGTCAACTGTAGGGCGGCTTCGTATGCGGGGAACGCTCTGGGAAACGTAGCATATGCTCAGTAGAAGGTTTGTATCCAAGGCGATTTTTTTTTTTTTTTTGTGAATGCAGGATCAGCCAGTTCCTGGAGCAATCGAGGTTAAAGGACTGCCCTTTTCAATCACTCTACTGACTAAGGGATTTGAACCTGTGACATTCCGATCACAGACACAGCCCCCTAACACAACGAGCCAAACAGAGCCCCCAGAACTCGTCAATAAATAATGCTTCTGTCTTTTAAATTTTTTTAAGCTTTTCTGCTTAATTCTACTTTTAGAGAAGATTAGCACTGCAAATCAATTAGATATTTATTGCACAGCAACACAGACGTGCTATACTGGGTGTCCAGCGATGATTCACCAGGTGATGAACTGCCGCAAATCAGTTCCCATATCTAAAAGACCAGAGGGCTGAATGTAACTGCTGAGCCCTTAACCCTACAAAACCCAGGGGTGTCGGATGAATGTCTGACCCTGTTCTTTGACCCGAGCTTTTTGTTTAAAGGAGAGCTAGAAGGCATATGTGAAAAACCAAAGGATTCTTGCATACCTATACTCATGCTTCGAGTGATGGAAAATTTCACTGCCCAATATGGAATACTATTTCTGGTTATTTACCACCATGAAGATAGATCTCGTTATGGATGACAGGAGCATGTCTCTACTGGTATTGTGAGAGTATTGTGTGTGTCTTGGGGGTGGGGTTCGGAGTTGATTTGGTCAAAACCTACGTCCATGTTTACTAAGAAACGTAATGCAATATCTTCTCTGACATTCTTTGCATTGTAGCGGTTTATTTCCTTTTTTATTGTGTAAATGTGTGTTATGCTCCTGCAGAATGGAATTTTCTCCGGGATCAAGTATCTTGCGTAATCTACAGTGTTTCTGTAGAACGTCTTCACCTGGACAGTTGTGTTTTTATGAAGAAACAACAAAAACACAAAGATCGACTCCATTGTTTTGTGGAATGCGGGAAACACACAGACATTAGCCAAATATCTGCCAGGCCAGAAACAATTCGTCTTTTATTGTGTAGATTAAATCCTCTACTTGGGATGCACTCTCAATTAAAAACAAATGTATTCAAACTTGGAGATCATTCCTCTGCTATTTTAAGTGCAAATAAAGACGAAGTGCTATAAAAAGAGAAAACTCCAGCCCAGTCTTGCTGTTTTCATAGCGCCGTGGTAACAGAGTGGTATCATGGAGACAAACTACAATCCACCGTCACTGGAGTCTTTATTGCAAAAACGCCGTTTAGTTCCGATGTAGTTCAAAAAAAGGAAAATCTGATGAATGGAACTTTTTTGTAATTAAAAGGGCTGATTACGTGTCCTTCTCTTAGGGTGACCATACATTCTTGCTGGTTCCCAGTCCTGTGTGTGTGTCTGTATGTCTCTGCATGCGCGAGTGAGTGTGTGTGTGAGAGAGAGAGAGAGAGCCAAGATGCCCAGAAAGCACCAATTTATGAAAACGTGCAACATTTACTGAGTGACGCTTTTCTCAGAGCTGATTTCCGCTGTGGGAAGTGCGGCTTCCTCTGTGCCTCTGAGCGGCTGTGGATTTTCATGCAGCCGCAGCGTGGGCCTCGGTATCCCGGGACACCCGACCCTGCACCGGCATTCTGTTTGCAGTTGCTAGGCATGCGGATTCCCAAATCAGGACGGGTCCGCCTTTCTCGGGTTACGGCGCTGGGCTGCCAGCGGGCCCCACCCTCTCCTACGGCCGCAAGGACAACAGCCCTGCAGGCTTCATGATTCCCACACCCCGTGGAAAAAGCACCTTTGTTTCCAGCACACAGCGGGTGGCATGTACAGAGCAGAAACGCAGTGCCACGCACACGTGTGCTGGTTAAATTATCTAGGGACCAGGTCTAAAGTGCGGATTATCCCTGACTTTATTAAAAGATGATTCCTTGCAGCTATTATCTTTTATGATAGCGGTTCGGGGCGGGGGGGGGGGGGGTTAAGCATGGATCACATGGGACTGTGGCTGTTTTCCAGTCGTGCCCTTTGCCCATCCCTATCCCATCCTACACGGGATGCCAACCGTTAAACGCCAACGCGCACACCACGGCTGGGGCACGTATGACCCCAGCATCTCTGCTGCCCCGGCTGACCGAGTCACGTCAGACAGGACAACAAAAAACAAACAGTCCCTCCTTCAACCACAGAGGCAACAGGAACCTCCAGTGGGAATGCAGGGATCTCAGAGCGGTCCGGCGGCGGCGAGTCGGCCCACAAGCGAGCCCCACCCGGCCCTTCCTCCCACTGCCAGCTCATCTTCCCCGTGATTCAGCCCCCCTGGCAAGGCCCTGCTGCAGTCACGCGGCATGTACTGGAACCTTCCACGCTCAAATTTAGAAGCCGACTTCACAGAAAAGGATAGAACACCAGAAGCTTAATAGTCCTCCGTGTGGGAGCTGGTCACGTTTCCCAGACCCCATCTTGCTCTCCACGAGAGACACAGACACACGTGTAAATAATGCACATGCACTACTCTACAGGATTCAAACCTATGAGCTTCTGGTCACGTTCACAAAGGCCTGACACATCCCAATGATCTGGAGCGTTTTCGTTTAGCCCCATTTCACTTTACAGGGTTCCATTTGTGCAAAAAAGCTGCCATATCCTATTACAATATTACCATTAATAATGGTATTGCAATATTAGAATTAAGCAACAACTTACAGTAATGGAACTACTAGCATTTTTCTCCTGGATTTCAAGTTAACACAGTTCTGCTCACTGGACTCTTCAGTGGAAAAATCCAGGCTTTCAGCACAGAACTACTTAGATTTAATAAGTGACTGATTTCCACATGGTTCCGGAGGTGACCAGCTGCAGTCATTAATGAAACCCTATTTAGACTGACCTATGCCTGACTACCCTCCAGAATGAAATTATTGAATCGTCAGCCAGCAGGAAAACGTAGCAGTAATGGGCTTGGTTTGTAGGCCATGTGATCCCTCTGTCCATTCATTTTCCACATCCACTTATCCAGCATCCACTGGGCCACCATATTGCCCATAATGCCACTGGGGGAAAAAAAGATTAAAATATAATAATTTTATAATTCATACACTCAGCTCCTAGGTTAGGGGTGGGGAGTCCTATCCTGAAATGGCTGATGGGTATGCAGGTTTTTGCTGCAACTCCCAAATTCCATTACTAATTAGAGGACTGATTGGCCAAGGAGTCTTCACACCTGGGTTTGAATAGCTAACCTTCAGGTTATGGCAGAAACCTGCATATACACTGGCTCTCTGCAGATATAATTGCCCAGCTTGTTATCCTTGGTCCTGCTTCTGAAGTTTTTAGATAAAGGTCTTGTCATCATTTCGCACAAACTGTGAACGAGAAATCGCACAACTAGCAGTTGCCACAAACTCATCATGTCTAGGGCTGCACGATTTGGGGAAAATATCAAAAAATCGTGATTTTTCGGACAGAAATTACAATTACGATTTGATTTGCGATTTTATTTTTTTATGTCAAGCTTCAGTTAAATATTCAGTGTGTAGTAAGTTTAAAACATGTGACACAGCATGAGATACCATCAGTATTTGAAGATGTGATGTGTGAAGTTAAAGTAATAATGAAAACAATTGCAGAAAAAAGAAAAATAGTGATCTTGCAGGTAACGCTTATTACACTCCTAATAACACTAGAACCGCCTTTTCCCGCAACAATGAACAAGCAAGAATCACTTTGATCTATGCAGCCCATTTGTTTGCGCTATTGTGTTATTAGTGGTAACAACAGCAGCTACATGTAACACTCAAAAAAACATAATGTTCATAAGAGTGGCTGTTCTGTCCTGAAACCGTAAAGAAAATTTTTAAACATGGTATGCATTTTATAAAATGTTGAATAAATAGAAGTCGTTTATTGGTGATTTCATGTTGGTCGAAGTTTCCGCTTTTTAACAACTGTATGTTATTTTCTATACAATTCAATTCAGGGGAAACAAAAAATGTACGTGTTCATGGTAGCAAACTCTTTCAGACTCTCATGCAAGAAATCTTACGGCAAATCTATATTCCATTCTGAACTTAATATTAGCTGCATCAAAAACAGACTATTTACAAGGTAATAAAAAACTTACATACATGTAAATGTGAGTGCAGAACAGAGAAGAGAAAATCTCACTCCATGCAGCTGACCAAAGTTGCCAACCCTGCATTTTATTTTAAATGAGAAGTAAAATGCAGTTTTCGACTGAAGCAGCTTATCATTCCTTTGCTTTGTTACTCGGACAAATACAAAACGAATGATTAAATATTATATGCGTCTCTTTTTGTATGTTTTCTAAATAAGACCAAGTGCCCATACCCACCTGTAATACTGATTAAAGCAATCTATTCTTTTAGTATTTATGTTAAAGCAAGACTTTTATTCTATTACTGTTGTGGGGTTAATCTTTGGAAACACAAATGCATATGACATAAACATGACTTGTAGCGGAATCAGTATTGCGAATGTAACGTTTCCCTTGGGTTTCACGTGTTTGCTGTTTATGGGCTTATAAGCCCTAGAGTCACTTCTGATTGGTGAGTATGACTGGCATGCGAGAAGCACGGCGCTTGTGATTGGTGAGAATGAGTGTCACACAGGGAGCATGGCATGAGTTTGTAATCCGACATGCTGTATAATGTATATCCTAAAACGCAATTTTTGCGACTTGCTAATCGCGTTGTTTCAAATCACGATTTCGATTTGAAATCGATAAATCGTCCAGCCCCAATCATGTCCTCCCTTCCTTTGTTGTGTACCCCATCTTCCTGTAACATTCTCCTTAAACAGCCTCTGATCTGTCTTTGACGCCACTACTGACAAGACTACGCCCTAATATTTGCGTCACCCTCAGCCCCTGCTCTGCACCCCAATTCCACCGGGGGGCCTTTAATTAATGTTCCTGACCTCAGGGGGAGCACATATCACCCATGGGCATCAGCACAGTAACAGCCTGACGTGCACAGATCCTCCACATGACCTAATCAGACTCAATATGCAAGACATTGCAGATACATTCTTACACCCTCGTTTTATCATTCCATCTGGGGTTTAGGTGAAATTCATCAGTTTTTAAACCTCCAGACCTGTGGCTTTGTCCTACAGTGCAGAACAACATCGTACATGCATGTATAGTATGTACATATGTGTTGTGCATATGCAATGTGCATGTGTGTACACAGAGCACTTATACTCCAATCAGCCATAACCACCCGTCTAATATTGGGGCCTCCATGGATCAGTCTTATGGGTCCAGCACATCCCACAGATGATTACTTGGATTAATATCTAGGGAATTTGGAGACCAAGTCAAGACCATGATCTCGGCTTCATGTTCCTCGGATCATCACTCAACCATTTTTGCAGTGTGGCTGGGCGCATTATCCTACTGAAAGAGGCCACCGTCTTTGGGGGATACCACTGCCATGAAAGGGTATACTGGGTCTGTAACAATGTTTAGGGAGGTGGTACATGTCAAAGTCTCATCCAGATGAATTACAAGGCCCAAAGCTTCCCACTGTACCTCGCCCAGAGCATCACTGCCTCCATCTGCTAGACTTTAATATTTTAATGAAATAAATGTACATAATTTAAGTTAAAAGAGCTTTTGTATCAGAATCTGTGTCAGACTGAAAAAATGTGGGTTGGCTCATCCCTACTGTACTGTAAGTTCGTTAGCATTAACTGGTGTGAAAGACTTCGATAGTTAACGAATAGTTAAAGAAGGTAGCCTTTTTTTTTAAGAACTGGTAAAACTGTGTAATTTGATGAATGTATTTTAAAATGTATCACAGATAAATGTCACAAATACAATGCTAAATACTCTGTTGTTCTGTGGTGCATTTCCCTGAGCTATGGCCTGATTCCCTGAGGGTGATCCGGCTCGCAGGATCCTCATTGCTGAGGAACTGAGCGGTTTGACCAGGCTGAGGGGATGCCCATGAAACATCAGGCTGCGGCAGATAGAAGGTTGCTTCCGGAAGGCGGAACTGGAGTGTGTGCCAGCCTGGGGGGGATTTGCCATCCGGGATCACGAGGTGTTTTGTCGGGTATTGGGTGCGGCAAGGCGCTGCACCACTGCATGCTTCATAACCTGTGAAATGCGGACGACGGCATTGTTCAAAATTTATGATAAGATGCGTGAATCTTGTGTATCTGATTTATGATACATGCTGGAGATCCTAATTAGGGGATCTGAGGATGGAATATATTGTAATATTACTATGATTATTGCAATCATTTCCCACACCCTCTCATTTACACTTCATTTCCTTTGGGGCCGTTTCCCTGCAGCTGCGGCCAAACCTGCTGCTGTTGCTTTTGTTGTTGTTGTTGCTGTTGCTTTTACTGATGTTTTTGCTGTTGCTGTTATTTCCTCGCTTTTTAGTTAGAGGAAGAAGCTGCCTGCTGTTGAACTGGGCCGACATAGAGGTCCAACCATGAAATGCTGGAAAATCTAAATCTGGAACGCTCTCTCTCTCTCACTCACTCTCACTCTCTCTTTGTTTTTTGTTAGTAACTATGGGTTTTGCCAAACTGCTGGGCAGCTCAGAGATAAGATTAACTGCCCGCCTGTTTGCTATGAAGTGATGTCTTTCAGCTTCAGGAATTTTCTCCATGTAGTTACAAAACCACGTTAAGATAGGAGAAAAAAAATAATTAAGGAGAACGCTTCTTTTACAAAAGAAAAAAAAAATGCATTGGAAGTTGTTGATGCAGGATGTGTCCATAATTTGTAGTACTGTCACAGTAGTAAGCTACGAAGCCCTGATGTGCGGTACAGCCCACATGAACTCCTACAGCAGGGGTGGCCAATCTTATCTGCAAAGGGCTAAAACATTATATTGATGTAGCAGACAGGGTCAGACAGTCCCTACAGTTCTCAGGGTCAAGAGCTCAACAGTAAAATCACCCTGCTGGCCTGGGGATTTGAACCAATGATATTCTAGTCATAGACATAACATCCTAATGCACTGAACCACACACAGCCCTCAAACAAGCCACTGAGTATATACTACTTTCAGGGTTACAGTGAAATATATTTTGCTTTTTAATATCAGGGTCTTTGGATAGTATATAAAGTATAAATATTTATATATTGTCTAGTAAACACAGTTGAAAAACGTATTCCAAAAATTCTTTAATTAAGCTACTAGAAACATACATAACGTACTGCTCCACCTCGTTCGTTCATCTTGGTAATTTACAGTTCACTTTGAATATCTTCCACGCGAGGATACGCAAATGTTGAATGCTTAAAATGCCTGTTATTTTTCTCCCACTGCGATTGCAGCCCCCCATGTGGCACAAGCTGTACTGAGCGCGCAAAACAGCCCGAGCCAGTGACCCCCAAACCATCCATTTTCCAATATTCGCTACTTCCACCTCTGAAATCTTTGTTTTTAGAAAAACTGCAAATCGCTGGGCTACTATCATAATCGTATCTGATTTTTTAAATTCCCCAACGTACTGCAAAGGGTTTGCGAGTGACATCACAACAGGCAGAAGTAACTCACTGAGTGGCAAATCGACTGACAGCAAACTGAACCCAATTACTGCAAAAAACACGTCTAAAATTGGGAAAAGTTGTGCAATTTACTAGTACAAATCGATTTAACAAGAAAATAAATAAGTATCGAGCGTGGATCGGTCACATATGGTCGATAACCGATCCATCTAATGGGTATGGATCAGTACCGATACCGATTCAATACTGCATCTCTACTTAACATAACATAATGAAGCTAATGCTATGTGACTGACATAGGATCTGCTATTATTAAATAAATACTGAGAAGACACTATCGCATTTGCCTCTTAATGAGCTTTTAACCCGAAGTCAAGCAAATACCACTGAACACCTGACAGGAGGACACTGAGAACCAGGCCTGTTTAGTCCTAAATGCCATCAGACAATTTGTGATCACTTTGCAGTAATAAAATTACACAGGATTAGACGGTTATATACACCATTTGGACAAAATTATTGGGACGCCCCGCACAATCACTGAATTCAGGTGTTTTATTCAAACCCATTGGCACAGATGTATAAAGTCAAGCACCTAGCAATGCAGTCAGGTTTACAAACGTTAGTGAAAGAATGGATTGTTCTGAAGAGCTCAGTGAATTCAAACACTGTACTGTTACAGGAGGGCAGCCTTGCCGTAATTCAGCCCATGAAATTTCTTCCCAGCTGTAATAATACCTCTGTGATAATACCAAGTGCAAGCATTTTGGAATAACAGAAAGTCAGCCCCAAAATTACACACGAGTTGAGTGTTTTTGGTTTTTTCCATGTACATCATATAGAGGTAATCAGTAGGCCTATCCCTGAATAGCCAAATTTTTCGATTTTTTTCCCTACATCTGTTCCTAAAACATTGTGGGTTTCAGCTAAACGCCCCACAATTACAGCAAACAGACATCACTCCATCGACAGCCAGCCAGAAATCTGACAAATTTCCTAATCAGCATAACTTATCACTAAGATTACATTCGCACATCACTCGAATACTCTATATCACTCGATTTCTCCAGAAGCAAACAAATTGAAACCGGCAATAAATAAATGCATGTCCGGCCCCTAAACAACTTTGAACTCTAGCTCATCATTACCGTATCAAATTAATATTACTGTGTAATTAATGTTTTTTAGTGGCACTGAGAATTTTAATTTGTGATACTAGGGAAAAATGACTGTGTACTACTTTAAACAGGAATTCATTGAATACATCAAAACGAGAATTTCAGGATTTTCCTGAACAATCTCTGGAGAGTGTTTGCAAAATAAAAAAAAAACTGCACAATAATGACTTACAAGAGTGAGATTACACACAGGAAAGGTAAGATAGTGTTTCAGATATGACATAGTTATTTTAAGCCTGGTCGACAGTTCCATTTGTATGGTTTGTGTCTCATCTAATTCTAGTTGCACACTTTGCTCCACCTTCTGACAAAAGCAGTGGTGTGTGGCTATGCCTGTGATCAAAAGGTCATTGGTTCAAATCCCAGAGTTGCCAGAGTAATTTTACCGTTGGAGCTTTAACCCCAACTGGTCTAGGGACAGTCTGACCTCACTTCTCAAAAATGTACCGTATGTTGCTCTACTAAATAAATATAAATACATAAATTTATGTACAAACACTCCGTCTACAAGACACTTCTCACGTGCAGGGTTGCGACAAGCTTGAAGCCAATGTATTAGGATGAATGAAGGGTACAAACACACACAGACACACAGGGGAATTTAGAGACGCCATCCAACTAATTACACTTTTTTGGGTGGCGGAAGGAAAGCGGAAAATGCAGCGGAGACCTTCAACGATGACGAGGGAGTGGGTGAAGTGCACACACAGTGGCTTGGGGCAGCACTAGATGTGTGAGGCCGGAGTGCTACGCGCGCGCGAGCAGACGGCACTGGGACAGCAAAGGAATGTGTGAGCGTCCAGCGGGACGTCTGACATTTCAGACGGCGCACGCAACTTACTGTAAGCCAAGTGGGCACAGTCCAACTGAGGTACCAACACGGACACAACACCACCCCCCCTCCAAGATGAACACAGACCAGGCAGAGGCTTTAAATAACAAGCTGGGGGAGCGGCAAAGGAAAGCAGGATAAAGTAACGTGGAGGGGGTGGCTCTGGGACGGGTGTCCCGGGTGGACTCACGGCACGGCGCTACAGCAAGCGTACAACTGGCAGAGGGTACGGCCCTAGTGACAAGTAAGGGCCGTACAGAGTACAAATTGGTGCTTTTTCTGACTCTAAGGTCAAAATCTCCCATAATAAGAAAGTTAACAACAATATACAAATATATGGCTGGATAAATATCTGCTGCAGGCCGAACAAATCCGTCCTCCACAGCACCACGAGCTGCATTTTTTTCCTGATGGGAGTTAGTGTGGGGCGTTTCGGGGCTTTTCTTCGGAAACAATTAAAGCAATCAGCACCTCATCTGAGCGTTTCAGTCGGCAAACCCACAGGGATGGCAGCCCAGCTACGCACTGCTGAAGCCCCCCCCCAAACAGGGAGCCTTATCACTGGGGCACACACATCCCCCCCAAGCCACATACGACGTAAAGAGACACACACACCTGTACTCTTTGTGGGGACCATCCATTCAATTCGAAATTAATCCCAACAATGGCATCCTTAATCCCTACCCAGCCCTAACCTTAACCATAAATAACCAGGCCAAATATGTCTTTTAGTATTTTTAGTTTTGACTGTAGCCACAGATTCTTAAAAATAAAATTTCCCCTTGTCAAAAAACAAAAAAAATAAATAAAATAAAAAAAGGCTTTCCCCCACAATGTAAGGCATACTTGGACTGGACACACACACACGCCAGGGCTGGCCATATTCCACACACTCCACAGAACAGCTGAACTTCTTAATTTCTAACTAGGAATAAACAAGACATAGAAGCAGCTTGATGACACCCCCCACCCCTTACAAACGGCGGCATGAAGGCCTGCCCATCAGCACCAATGGCAATGCGCCCCTGCCTCGCCCCCAGCATTCGCATTTTAATTCTGCCGAGAAGTCGTGCGGCTTTATAGCCGGGTCCAAAAACTGCGGGCTCACATTTCAAAAGCCGGTAACCCAGCTACAAACAGAAGCATCTGAGGTGAACTCATTATACCCCAGTGAGACTTTACAGGCTCAAGCTAACCTTCAATAAAACCACTGCAATTTCATGACTTGGTTTTAAAAGTGAACTTCAAGAGTCTCACTAATGTATGGCTCACGCTGAACTGTACTATTCTACAAGCAGATGGTTTCTCTTTTGTGTTTTAGCGGACATTCAGCTACCACCCCCTCCCGCTGGCCCAAATTGAAGCCTGCGATAGCCGTACCAAAATTTTCACAGGATCACAAACACGTAGGCTCACTTCCCAACATGCTTTGCCGCTTCAGAAGGTAGCAAGTGGCAAGAAGTGCAAAAGGGAAGGTGCCCATGCAGGACTGTTCCCAAGGCTGACACCAAGTTAAGGAAATTTCCACGCAGTGCCCATAATTCTCCATGGGAAACTTCCAAAAACATAATGACATTCTCGTTAAGAAGGCCTTATGCGCTGATTTAAACGCTTAAAAGAGACACTCGGAGTCATTAATTTCTGCAATTGACCACTGCCAACAGGGTTAGGTTTCAATCAAAAGTAACACTTAAGAGTATACTATTAACAAATAAGCAGCGTACACATTTGAAATCAGTTCTTTGTGAATAATAATTCCTGGCTAGGAATTACCTTCTGATTAGTGCAACAAATGTTACTCTAAATATCACAAGCAAGCAGCTCTATGAATGTCCAGCAACTGGACGCCTCAAAATAACTGTCCCGACCGCCGCGTACCTGCCCTGTCATTGCAGTGAATTTACATAAAAGCCAGTCATTCCAAAGAAAAACACATTTACACTACAGCTGATGAGAAAATCACAGCTTTCACACTGAAAACGGAGGATTCGCCGTCTTTTTGGGGAATTTTGTCGCAAAATTCTCGATCACAAAGACACTGCAGGCAGAATTGAGATCCGGCAGTGCGGGACAAACATGCGCTGAGAATCACTGCTCAGTATGTTTTACACACGGGAAAGTGATAAAAAGCAACAACCAAAAATACCATTCTTTATCCTCTATATGCGGTCATACAGTACGACACAAACACTGGCACACCAAGTTATACTTCAAGCGCACTGGTCTACACTACAAGGGTTTATTTTCTATTTTTATGACGTTGAAGTTTTTAAGGGCAGGACATGGACTGGACTTTGGTAAAGTAGACTAAACTGCCCCTTTAACGGCTCGTTTTAAAGGTTAACAGCTGAAGCAGCAGATGGTCCCGGACATCATGCTTTGGCAGCCCCGGGTGGCATGTGTGCGTCTCTTCCCTGCACCGTAATAATGTAATAATATGCTTTCTTACGGGGCAAAAACCCGTCCCACGTTACATGATTGTGCAACAGGTAATATTCACTGATCACACTTAAAAACAAATCACCATTTCAAAACAAAAACCGGCAAAAAAGGGAAAGAAAAACTTGAGACAAAGCATATGCTTACCCTGTCGGTGGTTTTACAGATGCGTCCATATCCCTGACGTCCATAAAGTTTAGTACCTAAAGTTTTCAACAACATCCACAGTTATATTCCGGGTTCGCGCCGAATGCCTTAATCCGCATTAGGATCCGCAAGCACTGCAAACGGAGGATAATAAAGCTCTACAATCCGTAAACTGAAGTGCAAAACGCCAATTTCCCGTTTCCGAGTAATGCAGGCTAGTCAATACCCTGATTTAATACAATGTCATTAGACCTCAGAATAACGCTGCATGACAATGAGCTACAAACTCCGGATTAAATAAAAAATAGTCAGTCGTCAAGTCCAAGTGAGACACGGGCAAATGTCACCGCCCTTAAATGGGGCACTTGTCCTTTAGTGGGAAAAGAAAAAGAGTGCGAAATGCGGCGTTTAAAATGCGATCCTGATACTCACCGACCTACAGCTCAGCCATACAGAGTCATGAAATTAGTCGCCCGTAGTGATACACTGGATCCCCGCACCTCAGATTCTCCATATGGCCCCCAGGTGCAGACTGCTCTTTCTACATGTGGGTTATGCTTTATTCCAAGCTCGCCTCCGTCAGCACTCCGCCGGGGTCTATACAGCGGCCCCTGGCGGTCGCTGGAGTTTGTAGCGCAAGAGCAGTCCCCCAACGATGCAACTTTGTAAACCCATGCAGTTAGTAGTCAATGTGTTAACATTATTAAATCAACTTTATAAGCTTAAGATGGTACACGCATATACCACACACTACACAGTGGTTTTTATTTGATAAGGTTTGACTTATTGTTCAACAATGAGGTTTGTTTAAAGGGTACTCACTACCCGATCCTCCAGTAATACAAAAATGATAAACAACTAAACAGTACCACATTTGTCTGTTATGATTAAGTGTTGCTGTGTGTAAGTGTGTAAGGTCTTTGAGAAATTTGTAGCATCTTCCAACTGCTTATGCAATGCAGGGTGGCCGGGAACTTTTACCAGGAAGTTTAGGGCACAAGGCAGGGGACACATTGGATGGGATGCCAGTCCATCACAGGGCGCAAGGAAGGGGACACCCTGGATGGGATGCCAGTGCATCAAAGGGGTCCCTTCCAGAACCACAGCTCTGTACTTATGGTGTTTGCAATGTTCATTTTGTGGTTATTTAGACCATGTGAACGTGATTTTGCTATTGCTCTACAGTACCAGTATCAGTATTCTCATAGCCACACAGTGTTACTGTATGGACATATTGCAACAAAATGATCTCAAACAATCAGACAGGCAGTCTCAGAGTTCAGTCACATTACTCGGGAGTGATCATACATTGTGGGCATTATACCCTTTAGGTTTTTGTGAAATACACATTTCACAAAGTATCAACTTTATGGTTATTGTAGAGCTTTGTCATTTCCCCCAAAGTATAATGACACTATAATTAGCAAATTAGAAACTCAACACGTTTCTCTTCATAAATCCAATTTCCTCCAGTTGCCTGCCATGTTCAGCCGCAGAGAAAGCATTAAAAAAGTCAACAAAGGCCAACTAAGACCTACCAGCAACACAACTGATTGGACACTTGAACAGACAAGTCAGCATTTGTATAATCTGGAATCTTTGAGTGTCATGATGATGGTAACTTGGTACTTAACCCTTGGCTCTTCTAGTCCATTAAAGGCTAATGATGCTGTCACATGGCTTAAAGCTGAATGTACAGCAGCACTAAATTCCCCAGATCTCGTTCCATCAGCCTGGGAGACCACACGGTTTCCATAAGCTACACCAGGGACCTCAACACAAGCACCAGAATCTGTGCTCCTGATCAGGCAAATTGTTTGCTATCGTGTATTATTGTCAGCAAAACTAATTGTATGTTTAGACAGGACATGTTGTGATTTTCAATTACTAACAAGTCTGTTATATTTTTTAGGTAGAAACCCAAGGCATTTGCTTGACAAAATTGTGGCTGAAGCAAACAGAAATTCAAATTCCACTGCTGATGCAACTGTTGAAACCCAGAGGTATCTGGCAGAGGCGAACACGCTGAGAATACAGGATCTTCTGGAATGCCGGCACACATATATACATGTACGGTACATGTATACCCACAACTCTTACACTGCTGTTAGTGGGCACTAGAGCCTCCTACAGTATGCGCCTGTGAAAGGATCGTCTCTGCAAGGCAGGGGAACTGGTTTCAAAAAGAAGGAATCGTCTTGCCCCCAGCACTCAGGGATGAATTAACTTCTCAGAGACCTTAGACTGACATGGGTTGGGGGCCCCTACAGATGTGAGTGGTTATATTACTATCGCACTTCCATTTTGATAAAAACATACTTCTGAACAAGCTAGAAACGTGTTCTTTGATAGAACATAAGAAATTTACAAACAAGAGGAGGCCATTCGGCCCATCAAGGTCGTTTGGGGAGAACTTAATTAATAGCTCAGTTGCTAAAATCTTATCTAGCTCTAATTTAAAAGAGCCCCGGGTTTTAGCTTGCATTACACTAGCAGGAAGACTATTCCATACTCTAACTTCAGGTTGTGTATCGAAGAGTTTCCTAAAATTCTGTTTAAAATGTTCTCCCGCTAATTTCCGCCCATGGCCATGAGTTCTAGAATTTAAACTACTATTAAAGTAGCCATTTGGCTGAACAGCATCGAGACCTGTTAGAATCTTGTATACCTGGATCATGTCCCCCCTTACTCTCATTTGTGTGAGGCTGAATAGATTCAGTTCAGCTAACCTCTCCTCATAAGACTCCTCTAAGACCAGGAATCATTCTTGTAGCCCTCCGTTGAACCTTTTCCAAGGCAGCAATGTCCTTTTTAAGGTATGGTGACCAAACCTGCACACAATATTGTAGGTGGGGTCTTACCAAGGAATTGTATAATCGTAGCATCACCTCTCTTGACTTAAACTCCACACACCAAGAGATGTAACCCAACATCCTATTGGCCTTTTTAATTGCTTCCCCACACTGGTGAGAGTGGGACATGGAAGCATCAACATACACACCCAGATCTTTCTCATAATCAGCTACCTTTATTTAAATGGAACTTATAAAATATCTGTACTTTATATTTCTGCTCCCTGCATGGATTATCTTACATTTATGTACATTAAATTTCATCTGCCAGGTATCAGCCCACTCACAAATTAAATCAAGATCCCATTGTAGCCTCTCTGCTGCTAGTTTAGTATCTGCCACACCACCCATTTGTCGTCTACAAATTTAACTAGTTTACTGTATGTATAGGTGTCAATATCATTAATGTAAATTAGGAAAAGGAATGGTCCTAAAAGTGAACCCTGCGGTACCCCACTATGAACGCAGGCCCACTGCAACATTGTGCCTCTAATAACTACCTGCTGCTTCCTGTCTGTTAACCAGTTTTCGATCCAAGATGCCACAATTCCTAAAATCCCTGCAGCTATGAGCTTAAGCAAGAGCCATTTGTGGGGGACAACATCAAAGGCCTTCTGGAAATATAAGTAGATCATTATCATGCCACGCTTGTCTGCTCCTCCTGTGTGCCACACTCCTTCATCAACCCCGTGTGGAATCCCCGTGTTTACCAGCTGTTCCTGCTTGTTGTCATTAGTCCATTGAATTTAGTCTGCATTTCAGATTGTTTCCCCAGTCCGATCATTGAATGTCAGCCTGTATTTTTGCCTGTTCCTGTCATGTACACGAAGGAGCAGGCGATGAAAGCCATGGATATAATAAAATCAGGGTTTATTCAGGGTGAGTGGACGCAAAGACACACGTAACGTCAATGACCGGACTGGGGAAACAAACTGACACTGATCAGGACAACTCAAAACAGCTGATGAACACGGGGATTCCACACGGGGCTGATGAGGGGGCGTGGGACACACAAGGTTCGGACGTGCAGGTCATGACAGAACCCCCCCCCCCCCAAAGGCGCGCACACCGGGGCCGGGGGTAACGGAGGGCAGAGAGGACCTTTGGGGGATGGGAAGTAGGACATGCTGGGGCAGCAGGCCTCTTTGGGGCCGGAACAGGAGCTAAGGGTGGCGAGGATGTAGGTAAAGGGGCTGGTGGAGGTGGCAATGAAGAAGTCGTAGGGAGAGCTGCGGGCGAGGGGCTCACAGGCCGTCGGGGGGACGGCTGCAGTCGAGGCTGTGGTCGGCTGACTGGGTGTCTGGGGTGAGGTCAGCTGACCAGAGCTTGGGGAAGGAGGGGGGGCTTCGGGAGTTTATCCCGACGTCGGTGTCCCCTTCCCTTCCGAGAGACCGAGAGGCGGCCATGAACCACCCCGACGAAACGCCCGCGGTGGCAGTGACCCTTTGGAGGGGTTCACTGCCACGGAGAGGGTGATCCCCGAGGGGTCCCAGTCCAGCTCCTCCTCGGACTCCAGTAGGGAGGAAGGAGCAGGGGTCAGGTCGTCCCGGGACCACCAAGGGAGCAGGGCCCGGGGGAACAGAGGCCGACAGAGCAGGGCCCAGGGGGACTGAGGCCGAGGGAGCAGGGCCCAGGGGGACTGAGGTCGAGGGAGCAGGGCCAGGTGGAGACAGAGCAGCAGGCGGGGCCGTAGGCAGTGCAGCCAGAGCCGCGGGTTTGGCTGCAGGCGGAGCCGGCTGGACGGGCAGGAGAGGCGAGTTGGGCTGGGCAGGCGAGCCGTGCATCTTGGGTGTGTGGCCATCTGGGGACGCCTCAGCGAGCCGTTCGGGCGTGCAGCCAGCAGGGGGCGCCTTAGCGGGCAGCTCGGGCGATGCGACGTCCTAGGGCGGAGGGCCCATGGGGAGCGCTGGGGCCACGAGGACTGGACACTCGTGGGTCGGTGTGTCGGCTGTTGAGGCCGGGGAGTCTGGAGCTGGACCTCGGGTGTGGGCGCAGCTACGGACAGAGCCTGGACCTCGGGCAGCACAGCTGCAGGGACCTCGGGTACTAGTGCCAAGACTGCAGGACCTGGAGCCATGGGGAATGCATCCGGGGCCGCTGGAGCCGCAGGGGGCTGAGCTGGGAGCGCGGGTGCTATAATGGAGAGCACAGGAGTCACGGGGAGTGGCACAGGGGATTAGGTTGCAGGAGCAGGGGCCACGGGCGCCGCAGCAGGGGCCCCGGGACCCTTGAGGAACATTGCAGGGGGCACAGGAGTCACCGGCAATGCAGCAGCAGCAAGGGCTTGTGCCACAGGAACCTCAGGGGGAGCTGCAGGCACCACAGGAACCTCGGTGGGAGCTGCCGGCACCACAGGAACCTCAGGGGGCGCTGCAGGCACCGCCGGCTCTGGGCCAACAGGGGGTGCTGCAGGCAACGCCGGCTCCGGGCCAACAGGGAGCGCCATGGAAATGGGGGGTGCAGGCGTCTCTGGGGGAGCCGCGGGAGCTGGAGACATAGACGCCTTTGGTGGTTTTGCTGGAACAGCCCATACGGGAATCACGGGGGGCGCAGCTGCAGGAACCGCTACCACAGGTACCTCAGGGGGAGCTGCCGGCGCCACAGGTACCTCGGAGGGCGTTGCAGGTGCAGACATGGTACCTCCTGCTGGGGAGGTCCGTTCCATTCTCATTCGGAGCAGCTCCCTTAGGGTATTCTGTGCCCTGTCCAGTTCCTCGGGTGGGGAAGCTGGAGTGATAGTCCGTAGTTCTCTCCTCAGCCGCTCTATGCAGGGGGCAGCCCCTGGAGAAGCATGCCACGCTGGCTCCCCCATTATCCGCCAGTAGAGTCCCTGGAGAGTAAAAAGGCGTCTGCCCCGTATCTCAGACACTGACAGCTGAGCGGCTGTGCAGGCGTCGAGTGCACATGGCAGAGCGGCTGCGCAGGCGTCAGGTGCACACGGCCAGGCAGCTGCGCGGGTGTCGGGTGCACACTGCAGAGCGGCTGCGCGGGCGTCGGGTGCACACTGCAGAGCGGCTGCGAAGGTGTTGGTGTCTGTGGTGAAGTGGCGGATTCCGGACGGGCATCCGACTCACCCCTCTGTTTACGACTCCTCCGCTTTTTCCGCGAAACAGACGTAGCGGGGGCTACGGAGAGTTGGGGTTAGCCGGACAGCGAGGGAAGAGGCAGACCGTTGTCCAGGTGTACCTGGTTGATCAGAGCCACAGCTATACCTTCCCTTAACTGCCGCAGGTTCATTCACACCTCAGCTGCGAGGGGCGAGTTGTCGGGCGGGGAGATCCGTTCCAGGATTTCCCTGGATCTAAGAGCGAGGGCACGAGCTGCAGGATCCTCCTTCATCTCCGGCTGCGTGAGCCAATAGATGGTTTCATCAACCAGCTTGAGATATTCGTCCTCCATAAGAGGAAGTGTTTTCTTGTGGAGTCCGGCCATTCTGTCACGACATGGTCATGACAGTCATGTCGTAGGCCTTTTTGTGATCAATTTCTCTTGTAGCTTCCTCAAAGAACTCAAGTAGATTAGTTAAACAGGATCTACCTCTCCTAAATCCATGCTGGCTATCCCTCAGAATGTTATTTGCATCCAGGTAATCTACCATTTTCACTTGGATTATAGCTTCCATTACCTTTCCAGTTATGCAAGTTAAACTGATAGGCCTATAGTTTGCTGGATTACTTCTATCCCCTTTTCTGAATATGGGTGTTATATTAGCATGCTTCCAATCTGAAGGTACCACACCAGTGGATATGGATTTCTGAAATAGTAATGTTAAAGGTTGGCTAATAATATCCTGCATCTCTTTTAAAACTATAGGTAAGATGCCACCATAGCCCTGCGATTTATTTATTTTGAGTTTAGCTAGGCTTAGTACCACATCAGCCTCAGTTATACATATATTGGTCATAGTCAACACTGTATTTGTACTAAATGGTGGCAGGTTACTTGTGTTCTCTACTGTGAACACCTGTGTAAAATAATCATTAAACTCATTTACTTTATCAATTTCATTTTCAATTATAAGACCCTTACTGTCCTGCAGATTAATGATTTCAGCTTTTTGAGCTCTTTTGGAGTTAAAATATTGGAAGAAACTTTTAATGTCATCCTCAGCCTCAAATGCAATCTTCCTTTCTACATTCCTTAGCGAGTCTAATGTTATTTTATTCACTGTAGACTTAGATACTCCTGCTTTATTTCGAAATCGTCAGTTAATTTCCATTTGTGGAAGAGAGCCCTTTTCCTCCTGACTTTATTCTTAATTTCAGCAGTAAACCACCTTGGTTGCAGTTTCCTAGATTTAGTTTTGCTGGAAACAGTTATGAAGTCCTCTTGCACTTGCAGCAACGTGCTTCTAAAAAATTAATAGTTTCAATAGTTTTGCTGTTTAACTCCATCCAGTTTACAGTTTCTAATTTCTCATTCCATTAAAGTTAACCTTCCTCATATTGTATATTTTTGCTTTGGACTTTGCTCTTTGGACACTAAAATTAACCTCAAATTTAATCCTGTTTAAACCTCTAATTTTCCAATCCTATCCTGGTTATTAGAGAAAACAAGATCAAGAAGGGCTTCTCCCCTGGTAGGGGTG
>JAABNX020000151.1:6336785-6351918 GCA_015163995.2 Mormyrus lacerda
AATGGCCCCCACAGTCACCAGATCTCAACCCAATAGAGCATCTTTGGGATGTGGTGGAACGGGAGCTTCGTGCCCTGCATGTGCATCCCACAAATCTCCATCAACTGCAAGATGCTATCCTATCAATATAGGCCAACATTTCTAAAGAATTAAGGCAGTTCTGACGGCAAAAGGGGGTCAAACACCGTATTAGTATGGTGTTCCTAATAATCCTTTAGGTGAGTGTGTTTTTTGTGGTTATTGCTTGTGCACAGTCCTTTTAAGGCCTGTATTTAAAAGAGCAGTGTTGTTAAAACTGTTATGTCTTATCTCGTTCCTGCCACTGTGATGGCTGAGTCCGGCCAAGCGCTACCTATGCCCTGCTGCCCTACTACTGTTTGTCCTGCCTTCTGAAGCAGCTCCAGCACTTGCCTGTCATCACCTCCCTGCCCCCCACTTTGTGACTCAAATGGTAAGATTGGGACAATGTGAATTGGGACTTTCCCTACCAGCCCCTGGAGGATGAGCTTCCTCTTTGAGTCTGGTTCCTCTTGAGGTTTCTTCCTTCTAGGGAATTTTTCCTTGTCACTGTCACCCCTGCCTTGCTCACTGGGGTCTTTGGGCGGGGATGCAGCATGGCGCTTTGAGACAATATAATAAAAAATATAAAATTGAATTGATGCCAGAAGTGAACCCAATGGCGCTACTCTAGTGGGTGCTCCTAATATTGTTTAACAAGCCCACTCCAGTCTGGCAAACCTGAAGTTGGCTGTAGAGTGACAGATCAGGAGAATTGGAAGTTTTGTGTTGAGGTCAGCTCGCAAGAAGAAGCTCGTGTGCAGGATTTGCGGCAATAGGGGATGCAGGGTAGGCTTTTGCCCAGAAGCCTGTCCGCATGGACAGAGGAGTGGAGCCCCGTCTGTATGAAGTGCTCCGGACCCATGCAGTGCATCCTCAAGCTGCCTGCCGATCACCCAACGGAGACAAATGCTCACAACTATCAAGGGCTCTCTATTCGCCAACTGCGAGGAGCCGTGATGTCTCAGAGGCTCAGTCGGTATTTACCCTAACTCAGCTGGGGCAGTCATACAAGATCCCAGAGGGAAGTGGTCTTGACCAACTTGACTTAGAGGCTGCTTGAGAGTTTTATGTAGCAAACGGATCTCAACTTATCTGAGCCATACGGCAGTCCAAACATCTAGAATTGTTCGGAGCAGTGCTAATCCGTTACCCTGTCGTCTAGTTTACTCTTAACCTTGACCAAGGGAGTGCGCCCCATCAACGAAAACATACTGGAGTTAGCAAAGTCAGACAACCAAGAAGTAATCAAAACAATGTTTATTCACAATTAATACAAGAAAACATTTAATCAACAAAACATATAAATCAATCTAAGCTATATCTAACTAGTGGTCACAAACTACTACACTGTGTCCTATCGAGTCACAAATGTTATGAAATCAAAAGGTTATATCAATGTTTCCTAACCCAGTCCTCAGGGAACTCCGGACAATCCACGTTTTTGCTTCCTCTCAACTCCCAGCGCACCTGAACCAGGTATTGGGTGTTTCTGATTGGCTGGGAGCAAGCAAAAACATGGACTTTAGATTTAGCTTGATTTAGACTGATTAGCGTTTTATTTTGTACCTCGGCTGAGGGTGCAGAGTAACTGTGGGAAGGATCTGGCTACAGATGCAAACTCACGCAGCACTCTGTGGGAGCTCTGATTGCAGAGTGTCTCATATGTATGCTAATCACACCAAACATATGGGGGTTCTGGCTAGAGAAGGTCCCCCGTACTGTCTTCAGCACCTTTCCCTAAATACCAAACCAAGCAAGGGGTGTTTTTTTGAAGATGGTGGTACACCAGACTCTGTTATGGTTATTGTTTTACGTAGAGATATTGGTTTTACGGCATTGTGATATCTTTGTGATCCCCTTCGGGGTATACCATTAAGTCACTGTAAAGATAACTTCTCTAACTAGTGGTCAGTGGGAATGTTTACCAGGGGTCATTAGTGCCATTTGTTCACTGAGGGGGCAGAGCCTTCCAACAATGTAAGGTTTCTATAATTCTCTAGATCTTCGTAATAGTTTAAAACTGGGACCATAATATCCGACATCAGACAATGCTTTTCCCAATGCTTTCTGTGTGACCATTTGGGACCTGGAACAGGGGTAGGGGAGCAAGAAGAGGGGCAGGGTGGGTGCAGAATGGGTTTATGATCAGTAAACCTGAGAGGATCTGCCTGTGGAGTCTCTCATTTAGTGGGAGGTGAGGTTGCTGATATGTTGGTCTGAACACCTTTTCTCAGCCTTATCGGAGCCAAGTTGACTGTTTCCTCCTGGGTGAGAGACAGTGTAGGCCGAGGGACAGATAGTCCTATGTGGTGGCAGCAGATGGTGTCCAAATCATACTCATGCCCAAGCGAGCATGTTATTGTGCTAGACGTTATGTTGTGGAACAGTGTTGGATATCAAAACAGTGCTTAGATCTCCTTCGAATTACAGTTCAGGAACATGCAACTTGTTTTCGCAACATCATCCCTCTGAGCTCCTTGTCCATCTATATGTCCACAAGTATTTGTCTTCCTATTCGCATTGACAGATTCGTTTGGCTTCCTATTCAGTGACCGATTTCTTTGGCTTCCTATTCAGTTACTGAATCTCTTCGTGGCTGAAGTTAGCTTCCAATTTATCTAGTATTTATCTAGTAGTTTTTGTATTTATTTTTCCATATAGATTTTTTTTTTATACCATGTGCATTCAACCCTACCTTTGCTAAGGTGCAGTTTGTGGCTTAGTGGTTTAGGACACTATATTTATGACTGGAAGGTTGCTGGTTCAAGTCAACAGAGTGATTTGATTGCTGGGCTCTTGAGCAAGGCCCTTAACCCCAACAGAGTGATGTCACCATTGGGCTCCTGAGCAAGGCCCTTAATCCCCACAAAGTGATGTCACCGTTGGGCTCATGATCAAAGCCCTTATCCCAAACTTGTCTGACCCTACGTTCTAAAAAGTCTAAACAATCTAAAAACCTACTAAGTATTCATTCTATTTTGTAGTCAGTCCAATGTGTCAAAGGCGTAATAGAGAAGTACTTGACAACATGTTAAAAGTCATTCTAGAAGTAGGTTTTTAATGTTAAGGTTATATTTAGTTCTAGCCCACTGTCTGAGACACACACACACACACAGTAACAGGATTTCCTGACTGAAACCATCAGCAAATTAATGGCAGCAAGTCTGAGCTGCCAAGTCTTTGAAAGAAACTTCACACTTCACACCTTACTGTAGTTCCATGCAGGAAGATTTCCACTTGTGATCCAGAGCCCTTCCTGGGAAGAATGGTGCAGGGTACAATCCATCCATTCATCACACTCAAGCACACACTGTATTCAACCAAACACTCAACAGGGGAAAGCTCACAAAAACACAAGCAAAGCACAACTTTCTGCACACGCTACAGCAATCATTCAGTTCATATAGAAATGGACTGTTTCTATTTTTGATTACTTTTACACACATCTCAAACTGTGTTGCAAGGATTTGAACAAATCAAAACATCACTAGATATTTTTAAATTATTGTTAAATAAAGTCACAAGATATGTAGTATGCTTGGTATGCAAAATACTTTGCTGAAAATAAATTGGCCTTAACATTAATAGAACACCTTAGTGGTACTGCAGGATGCACCCCCCACAAAAGCTGACATCAGTAAGCTGTCATGAGACTGTACCGCATTCTGCATTCTTCTTTGTCGACAGGAACAGAGATAGTGAGGCTTCGCTCAATGTAATATTGGTGAGTACTGAGCTCATGCAGTGTTTAGCTACCATCACAAATGTAACGGACTGAAAGATACTAACGACCATAATTGACATTTCTAGAGGGATTGTGAACCATGACTAGCACCAATCCTACGTCCAGTATCAATAACAGGTAAGTGCTTGTCTTCGATATGAGTAAAGTTAGAAATAATCTCTGCACAGGGAAAATAGTATTAATCAGATGGGTCTTTCATTTGATATTTTGAAAACAATTAAGTTGGATTTCATATGAGCTTCCTTCTTTTCTTTTAGTTCTTTTATTACAGCAAAAAGAATTGAATGACTGAACCGAATTGAATGAATTATTCTTTGAAAATGCCATTTTCTGTTCTGTGTTAATATTCACAAAGCCAGGGTCTTCTGCTGTTTTTCCACCTGTTCAAAATGCATTACTGCACATTGGAATTACTGAAACAAATACATAGTGTTATATAATGAAAAACAGTCTTACGCTGTAAGACACTCACAGCCACACAAAACCCAGCCCCTGTGGGTTAGCATATGATGGAGATGGTTAGTGTGATGGAGACAGTATAAAGTGTGTTGCAGGCAGACATGTCGCAGATCACTGTTTAGTAAATTATCCTACAGAAGATGAACAAAATAACAAAATCACCCAATGAGAAAAGACATTGAATTAACCAATATTTTCCAGGCTACAGTGGTGATTCTTAATAGGTTGAACGAAATTCAGCAGTATACGTCATCTATGCAGAGGTCTGACTGTTGGGGTGCTTTTGTAGGTTAAGCGTCATGTGATTTGTGGAGAATTCCAAGAGTTACCATCTACATTGAAGGAGCTGTCCAGAGTCTCTCCAGACTGGACTGGTGTTGCCTATGCCTTTTGGAGTAACAAAACATGCACACAAATTATAAATTATAGCCATAAAAAAATCTATTTCACATGCACAATTTGTAAATCGCTCCCTCAATGTAACTCTTACTTCCCCCACCAGGCTCTGTATATAACAGCCAATGAATATTAGGCCATTTCATAGTACTAGGTGTAAATTATCGCAAAAGCACTCTTTCCTCATGATTTTCTCATATCCCAAGATGAGAATACCACCATACTGCTGAACTGAAAGGAAATTCAAGCTTGGAATGAAGTCAAATGGCTTCCATGGCCATAATTTATTAGCAGCTAACCTTCATGGAGAGTTGTGGAGTGCAGAGTCTGAAGTAGATATCTAGCCTTGTCCCTCAAGTCTGAGAGGCTTTTCTTTGGTCCAAAATCCCACCACGCACAGTTAAGCTCTTGCATGACAGCATTAGAGGAAGGAATGAAGCTGGCCTGAAGGCAAACAGTGGCCCTATTCTGTATAGGGTATTATACTGAGTGGTGTTTGTTCTGTTGTAAACCCAATGTTTATCTACTATTACGTTTTGTAATTCATCATTTATTTTTTTATTGTTTTAATTCTAATCAACTTTGTCTTGTGTTTTATATTTTGTGTTGTACTGAATCCCTTAATTCATTTACATTATATTTTACAGTGACTTTTTCAGCACCACCGAATACCTCTATGACGATGACTATGCGGGTTTTGAACCTTGCAAGTATGACAGACACAGCGCTGTTTTCCTGCCTGTGTTTTATTCCCTGCTCTTCGTGTTTGGAGTAATCAGCAATGGCCTCGTCTTGTGGGTCATGCTGATGTCTGTGAAGCTGCTGAGCATCACCGACATCTGTCTCCTGAACCTGGCCGTGGCGGATCTTCTACTGCTCATCACCCTGCCCTTCCTGGCCCACTACTCGAGAGCGGACTGGGTCTTCGGTCCTTTCATGTGCAAAGTCGTCATGAGCAGCTACTACATCGGCTTCAACAGCAGCATCTTCTTCATCATAATCATGAGCATCGACCGCTACCTGGCTGTGGTTCATGCTGTGAGTTCCCTCAAAACCAGAACGCGCAGCTATCAAGCCATCATGATCGCCGTGTCCTGGATCAGTGCACTTTTGGCTTCATTTCCTGAAATAACACTCATTGATGTTCATTTACAAAATGACACAAGGTTGTGTGAAGTTGGTTATAGTAAGCAACACCTGAGAGCATTTGGCATGTTTAAAATGAACGTGACCAGCCTTCTGATTCCATTTTTCATCATGGTGTTTTGCTACTCGATGATCCTGAGGAGAATACTCCTCTGTAAGTCAAAAAACAGGAACACCATACACCTCGTGGTGGTGGTGGTCATGCTGTTCTTCTGTTGCTGGACCCCCTACAACGTTGCATCATTCTTCAAGGCCCTAGAAGTGCTCCATATCTACACGGCATGCAAATCCAGCAATGCCATCCAGCTGAGCCTGCAGGTGACGGAGGCTGTAGCCTATTCCCACACCTGCTTGAATCCCATCATTTATGTCTTTGTGGGCCAGAAGTTCAGGAGGTACCTGTTAAAGCTCATGAACCGGATGCCATGCATGTATGATAAGTTTATGATTTCCACAGTCACACCACAGCTATCCCAGACAAGCAGGATTGAACGGTCGAGTACAAATATGAATGTCACTTCTGTTTAAAGGAATTCAGTATTATTGTTCTTCTTCTTATTATTATTACTGTTATTATTATTATCGATTATTACTACAATTGTAATATATTCATGTCATATTTTTACTACTCATATTTTCTCATTACAGTATAACCCTGTTCTTTGCTCGAATGGTAAGAAATAATTTGAGTTTTCTGCATAATGGAAAACTATATTTCAGTTTCTTCATTAAGAACGTTCATGAAATTCATCTTCATTAAATAAAAAACTGATTTCTACTCTAAGTTCTAGGTCTGCATTGTCAGCAGACTTCTGAATATTTGCATTGATCTCGGCTCTACCCACAGAATTTTACAAAATTGGAAAATCTGCCACCCAAACACTCTATGAATTTGCTTGAGAAAAGCCTTTAGTCTTTACATTTCCTTTCATTTAGCAGACACTTTTATCTGAAGTGACATACTGATAACTACTGTCATGACTATCTTCTTGTGATTTGTACTGCTCTGAAACATAAGCAAGCAAGAATACACGCTATGTACACTTTGTTACTAACTTGAATGATTCTTTTAATCATTTGAATCTGTTTCTAATCCATTTCTGGATTCATTTCCTTAAATGAAAATATTTAGATAAAGCATTCTGTAGATATTTTGCATGACACAATCTTTTATATTAGAAAGTATATGTTGCTTTTTCAGTTACCAGCTCTCGCAGTAGCAATGTCTTTTTTACAAGGAGTAACATTACATATTCTTTATCTACACTTTACATATCTAGCGGTCCTTTGACACAAAGCTTCAAACACTTTTTGAGAAAGCAGTCAGCAGACAGTTAGCAGTTAAGAGGTTAAATAAATCCTTCTGCCAACAATGAGATTTGAGCTGGCAACCTTCCAATCATAGGCAAAGTATCTGAACCCACTGAACCACACACTGCCCTCATTCAGGGACTTACGATTTACCTGGTATTGTGAAAGTCACTGTCCATTCCCTGTTGCCAGTTATGGGTGTTACATTTGTACTGTGGAATGACATTGCAGGTGGTGACGTTCTGTCGGACGCTTTGTTGTCTCGTGCTGCTTCTGTGAATAAAGGTTCAGGTCCTCTGGCCACCAAATAGTAATTAGTGTACCCTGAGAGTGACATTCGGAAGAATCATATGCTCAGCTGCAAACTTGGATGCTCTAGAAACTCACGCAGTTGCCACCTGCTCAGTCTGAAATTAGACACTGATGTCAACGCCCCGATGTGATAGCATCCCCAAAAGTGGATTTTTTAGAGAAATAACTGATTGGACAGAAGAAAAGGGTCTAACGGTTCCTAGTTCTAGCCCCTAGTATTTGTTTCAAAGCACTTGTGCTTCTTACTGCTTCTGTATCACCTATAGAAAACTTAATGCTGCACTGTCACTATTGCAAGCATTTAAACTCGCGCACTGGTGAGTCTGTGTTCTTCAGCAATTACACTGACAAGACGCTAGGTGATATGTGGTTTCAGATCTTGCACATATTGTCTTCCCACCCTAACATATATTCCATTGTTGAATCGCGCAGTTGAAACAGAACCAAACAAACATTTAACTAAGAATCCATTTTCCGAGTCCTGATTACATTTGTGCTGCTCCAGACTTCCTGCAGAAAATTTTGGGAAAATGTAGTCACTTTTTTTTTAATTTTCCCTTCTAAAGTTAATGACTATGCTATTTCTTAGTTGTGCAAAGTACAAATAAACTTAAGGAAGCAAATGAAGATTTGTAGATCTGTTGCTGTGACGCCTAGGGTGGGGTATTTAATGCTAGATATAAATAGTATTTCGTTTTCAATCAGCGGTGTGAGCACGCCAAGGATGTACGCTTTCTTCACTCCCATAACACACAAATGCAACCAAATGAACCAATCACAGTGCTTGTGGTCAGTGTTGCTGCAACATGTACTTACATTTCTGGGGAGGTACACGTCAGGCTGCAGCATGCAGTCAGAGTCCACGGCTACGCTGAACTCATGGTGTCATTTCTATGCAGAAGTATAAATCAAGATTTAAAGGATAAATGCTTAGAATCACCCCTGGTCCTGGTCCTTCAATAAGAATGAAAGAGCATATGGTAAGTGGTCTAGGAACCCAAAGACATCAGCATAAAAAGATAAAGATTGTTTATCAAGCATGCAGCACGTTACCAATAAGCTGCTGCAGCCACCGGAACAGTTATGTAGGTCACATGACCATGATGATAAAGAGTCTGGCTTTGCCAAATCTGATGACAGGGGTATTGGCAAAGACTCTCGTGAGAAATTTCAGCATGACATCTCTGCCAAGATGAATTGTTTCGGTTGCAGTCCCTCTCTCTCCTACAGACACACACAAACACACCACGACTGCTCTGCATACAGAAACATACACCTCCACTCAGCTGGTTTCTTTGACCACGTGTATCACTGACCCTTCTACCATGGACAGCAATACTTTACACCACAAGAGAGAAGCTTAAGTGGAGTGTACCAGGCAAGAATATATGTCTAGGGCAGTTTGATTGCGCAGGTGCCGAAAAAGGCCCGGGATAGCCTATGGAAATGGCTATTGCTAAAATACATTACCTCCCTTGCTTTATGCATAAATTAAAGAAAAGAATATTAAACACTATATCCTATACATGTTACCTTATCTTCTTGACAACACAACAGCAATACCTTACTTTGACAAAGATAATATATTTATTTACAGAAAGAAAAAAAACCCGTATGCGTCACATACGTTTCACTCAAAAATTTACTTTTAATGCAAACAGCAACCCTATTCTTGCTGTTACATAAACGATAAAACAGAAAATACCCGATGGAAAATAAAATAGAAATAAAAATACCCGAGTTTTAAATATAACCACACACTCAGTCTGGGGTACCCCTTAGTTGGCGCGCAAATTGTAGTTGGTAATGGCGGAAAAGAACATGTTCATTTCTTTTACTCACAAAGTCCTTCTTGGTCACACCAGGAAGCGTCTTGTCCGTAAGCGTCCACAATGAAGATGTCCAAGGAACAGTCATCGGTGCGTTGTCCTCCTGGGATGGCACCTCACAGCAAATCCTACTATACGCCGTCCGTACACCTTCACCTTGCTGTTTCCCCGCACAGTTAGCCGCAGATATCAAGTCTTCGGCGCTCAGTCGAACGCTTACCGAGCTGCCATTACAATCCCCGATAATTGAAACCAATAACTAATAGAAAATCACAGCCGTAGCATAAACTTTGAACTTAAATGTTAATTTTAACTTACATACATCTTATCATTTAAAACATAAAAGAGAACTTTCCTTCCCGCGCTCCCTGCTCCTTCTCCTCAGCCCCCTCCCCATTTTGATAGGCTAACTCTTAACCAATCACACGTTGATATATATATTTTTCCCCTCTCCCATGAGCTAATTTTAAACAGCCTTATCTGAACGTATATCAAATCAAAAATTAAAAAGCAAACTTCATAATTTAACTAACTCTGCCATTCATATACCCATTATATTAAAATAAATGCATTTGCCATGGGTACTACAGTGGCATCAAATATCCAAATATATGGATCTGTGTGATCTCTTGTCATTTAGAATTGAGTGAGTGCAGTGCACAGTCACTGAGGTGCTTGCTATTCCTAATCATTGAAAGTTTTTCAAACAATGGATGTTAGAAAAAGGCAGACTGCTTAAACAGTTCAATGCACTATTTATTATTTATTTCCTGCTTGAAAGTCAATTGCGTAGGGTCTACCTGGTAGGGTCTGCCAAAGCAATCTGATTGAAATAAATGCACAGAGATACCAATGATCTGCATCAATATGCATGGATTATCTGAAGGAAAAAAGAGCACAATATTACGTTATTCAATATTAGTAATGCCACACATTGCATTACTAATAACTTGAAACTTCCAACCTCCTACTTAAAAATGTACTAGAGAATAACTGAACAGAAGAGATTTGTAATGTAAATTCACACAAGGTAATGCTAATTCTGCTAGCGTTTCATGCTAACATAACACAGCGATTCTCATACTAGCTGAAATTAGCAAATATATCATGATGTACCAGGGGTTGCACTGAGTAGTTGACTAGTCAACAAATCAACTTAATGCGCCACAATTTACACTTTAAGTCCGACGTCAACTAGCTGCTGATCACATGGTTATGACAGAATGACATGGACACCTCAGACAATACCATCATGCCACAACAGGCAAGGAACTCATTCTGATTGTAGTTCCTCCAAGGTAGTTATGGAACCTTTTTAGTCCAGGGGTAGGGAACATCCGGACCCCATGTTGCATCTGTCCCATGAGACATTTTAAAACCTACAAGCTTTTTGTGTCCCCCATGATTTTGTAGCATAAAGATCACAGTTCCTTTTGCATTGCCTAGACAGCAGACTTTTCTCCGCTGTTTGAGCTTCCTGAAGTGCCCCAGTCAGCAGAAAAAAGGAAGAAGCGAAATAACCAAAGACGAGAAAAGACACCGGAGCTCTTCATAGGGGCCGTCTCAGTCTCCACAGCCTGCCGTGCTGTGTGTCAGGAGGAATTCCTCCCGGTGCTTAATCTGGCGGTGTTCACTCCAGATGTCACCGCCGCTGCTTCGCCTGAGCGAACACCTGAAGCCTGCATGGCTGCTAATTTACTGCCAGCACTGGCAGCTCGCACATTTTTTGGGATGCACCTGGCTCTCAACGTGAGAGGTCTGAGGTCCGCCCAGCAAGGCCCCAGCCCCAGCAGCCTAGGAGCTGCCCAGCAAGGCCCCAGTCCTGGCGGCCAACACGCCAGCTTATAAAGGTCCCTGTCCCGGCCATGGATACACCACCCTGTGAGACCCCAGTCCTGCTGGATGACGTTCCATCCCCAGTGGCTCCCTTGCTGGTGGTTGACACTCCAGCCCCAGTGGTCCCCATCACGGCAGCCGACACGCCACCTCCCAAGGTCTCCATCCCAGCAGATGACGCTCTGCCTCCGGTGGTTCCCACTGCAGATGACGCTCTACCCCCCTGTGGCTCCAGTCCGGGCAGCTGATGCTTCCCTGGTTCTGGATCCCTCGGCCTTGGTCCCCCTGGTCTCAAAACCCATGGCCTCATTTCCTCTGGTCCCTGACCCCATGGCCACAGCCCCCTTGGCTTCGGACCCCGGTTTCAGTCTCCTCGGTTCTAGCCCCTCACATTCCTGACCCTTTGGTTCCCGTCCCCCTTGATACTGACCCTGCTCCCTTGTCCCTGGTTATCTTGGACCCAGTTCTTGTCCCCGAGAAGGTCTCTGATGGCCTAACCCCCGCTCCTCCCTCCTTAGTGGAGCTGAAGGAGGAGCTCAAGTGGGTCCCCTCAGGGATAACCTTGATGGACCCCTCCAGTGGGTCACCTCCGCCACTGCCCCCTCATCACAGCAGATCCCGGCTGGGTTCCTGTCTCTCGGTCTCCTGGAGAGGGAGGGGACACCGGCGTTGGGGTCGACTCTCTGGCCTACCTTTGCTCCCCCAGGTCTCGGATCTATTTTTTGGTGCCCCTGTCTGTGTCTGAGTTCCCTGACGTGTGTCGGTTATTGTCTGACTTTGTCTCCTTGTGTTTCTTCTCTGTGTCTGTGATGTAAATCAATGCGTGTTTGCCTGCTATCCACCCTTGTGATTAAACCCCGTGTTCCCCGATCTCCTGCTCTTCTATCTCCGCTCTGCATCCCACATACAGCACAACAACAGTGAAATCTGGAAGTGTGTGACTGGGAGGAATGGTCTGCCTGTTAAAATAGCTGGTCAACCCATTAAGTCCATTGGGGGGGAGGAACCAAAAGGCAAATCACAGGGCAGCGGAGTGCATGCATCCGTACAATTTAAGTATGTTTACTTAGCTCAGTTTGCAACCTGGTATCTGTTCCACCGAAATTGTGTGTGTCTATGGAAAACCGTAAGTAGTTTGCAGTTCTGTATGTGAGTGAATGAGTGATACTGAGCTTCGCATTAAGCAAATGTAGGAAGTAGAGGTGTTGTTGGGTTTTCTTTGCCAGTGTTGCAGTGTTGATGGTCCAGGGGAGGTCTTCACTGATGTGCACCCCCAGGAATTTGGTGCTGCTCACTCTCTCCACAGCAGCACCGTCGATGGTCAGTGGCAGATGTTGGGTGTGGTCTCTCTGGAAGTTGACAACAATCTCCTTAGTCTTGCTGACATTCAGCAGGAGGTTGTTGTTCTTGCACCACATGGTCAGAAGGTCAACCTCTTTCCTGCAGTGAGTCTCATCCCCCTTAGTGATGAGCCCCACCAGAGTTGTGTCGTCCGCAAACTTCACAAGGTGATTGGAGCTGTAGGTTGGTGTGCAGTCGTGTGTCAGCAGGGTGAAGAGCAGAGGACTGAGCACACAGCCTTGTGGGACCCCTGTGCTCAGAGTGATGCTGCTCGAGGTGTTGTTGCTGACGCGTACTGCTTGTGCTGAGGAAGTCTAGCAGCCAGTTGCTAAGGGAGGTGCTGAGGCCCAGTTTGTCAAGTTTGCAGATGAGTTGTTGTGGTGTTATAGTGTTGAATGCTGAACTGAAATCTAAGAACAGCATTCTCACATATGAGTCTTTTCTGTCCAGGTGAGTGAGAGCTGGGTGGAGGACAGAGCAGATTGCATCCTCTGTGTATCGTTTAGCTCTGTAAGTGAACTGGTATGGGTTCAGGGTGGGGGGGAGGATGGATTTGATGTATGACATGACTAGCCGTTCGAAGCACTTCATGATGATGATAGGTGTCAGTGCCACAGGACGGTAGTCGTTGAAGCAGGATGGTGATGATTTCTTTGGCACAGGTATGATGGTGGCGGCTTTGAAGCATGATGGTACAATGGCTTGCTTCAGGGAGGTGTTAAAGATGTTTGCAAAGACATCCTTCAGCTCCTCTGCGCAGTCCTTCAGCACTCTACCAGGAATGTTGTCTGGTCCTGCTGCTTTCCAGGTGTTGATGGTGGAGAATGTCTTTTCCATGCTGGTGGCAGACAGGCACAGAATCTGATCGTGCAGAGGTGGTGGGGTTTTCTGTGGGCGAGTGTTGTGCTTCAAAGCGTGCAAAGAAGTTGTTCAGGTTATTGAGCAGGGAAGTGTCACTCTCACAGCTCCGTGGCGCGGTCTTGTAGTCCGTGATAGCCTGAAAGCCCTGCCATAAGCTCTGTGTATCTCTGCTGTTCTCGAAATGGGAGGTTATCTTATATGTGTACTCTTTTTTGCTTTCCTGATGCCCCGAGACAGGTTGGCTCTCGCTGTTCTCAGGTCAGATTTATCCCTAGCTCTGAAGGCATTGTCTGTGGTCCTCAGCAACCTGTGGACTTCCCCTGTCAGCCATGTCTTCTGGTTAGCCCGAGGGGTGATGCTTTTCGTATGGGTCACATCATCAATGCATTTAGTGATGTAGGAGATCAGTGTCTGTGTACTCCTCAGTGTCTGTGCTGTTGTAAGTGGCTGCCTGCTTAAACATTTCCGCAATTTTGAAGAGCGGAGGAAGCTCCCTCTGGCCACACTCTGACTTGCTTTAGAACCGGTTTGGTGACTTTCACTCTCTGTCTGTATGCTGGCATTAGCATGACAGTGATGTGATCAGAGAGGCCGATGTGGGGGAGGGGGGAGGCTTTGTATGCTCCTTTGTGGGAAGTGTAAACCAGGTCCAAGATGTTATCTCCCCTTGGTGAGAAATGCACATGAAATTTCGGAAGGACAGTCTTGAGATCAGCATGATTGAAATCTCTGGCGAGGATGATGAAAACCATCTGGGTGTGCTGTCTATTGTTCGCTGATGGCCTGATACAGTTCATTAAGCGCTGCGTTCCTGTCACTGTTGTTGTTAGTGGGAGGGATATAGACAGCAATTAAAAGAATCGCACTTATCTCTCTGGGGAGATAGAAAGGATGACATTTAATGATCATAAACTCTGCCAGTCGTGAACAGTGTTTGCATACTGCGGTGGCGTCCCGGCACCACACACCCCAGATGTAAACACAGACTCCACCGCCTCGTATCTTCCCTCCATCTACGAGTGCCCTGTCCGCTCGGCAGCATGCTAGCTGCTCCAGTTGTACAGCAAAGTCAGGAATGTTGTTGTTTAGCCATGTTTCAGTGAAAACAAGCACACAGCAGTCACTCACTTTTCGATTTGCTGATCTCAGCAGTCGTATATGATCCATTTTGTTGTCCAATGATTGTAGATTAGCCAAGAGGATAGATGGCATGGCTGGGCGAGTTGGATTAGCCTCTAGCCTAGTTCGGATACCTCCACGTCTGCCCCGCTTCTTTGTTCTTGGGCACCGCTTCTGATGCCTCCTTCCCGGGGGAGGGGTAGCAGGCGAGTCCGGTGTAGTAGCGGGCCAGCATAGCAATCCAAGCTCCATTAGAGTCTCTGTTTTGAGGTCTAAAACTTTGCAGGTCTTGCTTCTTTGATTGTCTAAGAGAGCCTGTTGACTGTACTTGTATTCCGACGTAGTCTGATGAGAAAAACTTACAGACGAACACAACACCACATTGTCGGTAGAGCTAGTGGTCGCTGCGTCTACACGTTCCGCCATCTTGAATTATACGCCATTTCCATGCAAGAACTGTTAATCATGTGTGTAGACATCTCAAATTGAATTGTACTTAATTAATTTAATTTGTCAGGTACTGATTACATGCAATGTTGATACAACTGATAGGCTACTTAAATATACATCACACTGAATAGTAAGATGTTATGATCTTCCAGACCTTTGCTTCAAGAAATTCTCTCTTTTTTTTTTTTTTTAATGTGTCCTGTCCGGCAGCTTTAGCAAGCAGAATGATGGTCTGAATGCACTGCTGTGTCAGACATATTTGCTTTAC
>JAABNX020000151.1:6363108-6374603 GCA_015163995.2 Mormyrus lacerda
ACACAATCGGGCAGGAACACCAGGTAATGAGGTGGGCGTGGCACACGGGAGGATCGAACGGAGCGGATCATGACACTGAGACACAATTTTTTTTTTTATTTTTTTTTTTAAATCCCTCCACCACCCCCCCTCTGCGGATGACTGCTTTATTTCTATTTAAGTATTTATTTATTTTTATTTACTTCCTCAATTGAAGGAGAGGGAGAAAGGGGGGGTGGGAAGGAGAAGAAGGGGGATAGAGAGAAGAAAAGAGAAAATAAAAAAAATAAAAAGGAGAGAAAAAGAAAACAGATAATCTGCTTCACTGTCTGTTGAAGACAGAAAACAACAACCAACATCTGTACGAATCGCATCGAAAATCAAACATTAAATGTTATTGAACAGCAGACACACCCAGCATTACAGCACGTGCCAGAAGCAACAGCCGAACAAGACAGCGTGCCCCCGTGAGCACCTGTCCGCACACCTGTGTGTGTCAGAGTGCTGGTGTTCATAAGGTTTCTTCATGTAAATGGCTAGTAGTGTGTGTGGGGAGCCACAGCTCCGCCCCCCCCAGGACATGAAGCTGACATAGAGTCTAGTAGTGTGTGTAGAGGGCCAGGCCCCGCCAGGCAACCGCCGAGAGTGAGCCAGCACACACCAGAGCATCCAGCCCTGGACATCGAGAATCACCAACACACCGGCGGCCGGTGGCCCCATCCACTGGCAGGGAGTGTGGTGGGGGAGAATAGAGCCCGAGATGTTATTTCAGGTGGAGTCTAAGACCCAACCTGACACATGCGCATAGACAAACAGGCGTACACATACACAAGCATACATTCCCACCCTCATGCACACACAAACAGATATTCACACATTTGCCAACATGGAGACAAAGAAATAAACGCTGTACACACACTCACACTCCCCATATATACTCTATACTCCGAGATCTAGGCACCACCACCCCCAGTGGGGCAATGCGCCACCCGACCCCAGAGATGAACCCTTTTTTCCTCTGGTGTGGGGACAAGAAGACCACCCCGAACCCCACAACCACGAGAAGCCCACCAGCCCAGACCCCGGCCAGGCGGCCAGCTCTCTTCCCTGCCCCCGGCTCCAGGCGGCGAACAGAGAACGGGGGTGTGAAAAGACCCCATGCTTCCCCTCGCTCGCTCAGATGTGGTGTTGGTGCGTGTTGTTATATGGTGCTTAAACCCAATTTAGAAAACAGAACACTTCACACAGTTAACCCAACCACACACTAATTATACACTAACTGACAAAAAGGATATTTTGTCTCCATAACAAAAAACACATTGCTCATATAATCCAACACTTCTTTTAAACCTGTTACAAACTGAAGTGCTAAATATAAAACACTTTCAGTCCTTTTACTTTCCTCATGATTACTGCAAATGAGGTATACAGAGAAAGTACAAAATAATACACCATGTTGTTGTGTCCGTAAAGTAACACACAGATTGCATACTATTAAAATAACAAGATAGATAGAGACCAAGTTGTGCTGTTAGAACTGAACTTTTTTAATCATACAACAATCGCACACTTCACAGAGACTTCACCTGTAGGGAGGGGTCTTGCCCTTTTTTATAGCTGCCTCATGACGCTTAGAATCTGAATCGTAGTTGTAGTGAACATACACAACATATGTCACTCCAATCACGAACAAGAAATGTGGTCCTACCCTTTCTGTTTTTTGAAATGTCATTGTGTTTTCTGTAATTTTGTTGTTTTTTGTAATGTTGTTGTGTTTTTTGAAATGTCGCTGTGTTTTCTGCAATGTCGTTGTGTTTTGACCTTCAGGGCCACCGTAGATTTCAATGCATCCATACAAATAACAATAATCATGCTGTTACATAGGAGAAATACCAAAATGCCTGGATTCAGTTCTGGATGAGCAGCTATATGTCCCTGAGGGGGTCGGTGCCAGTGGCGGGGGCACAGTTGCAGATTTAATAGCCTGTTACAGCTCTGGAAATACAATGGAGAGAGCTCTGGATCATAAGCTACCCATTGCGTGGAATCCTGGGTAAAACAACGAACAAAAATAATAGTTCTTTTCAGCTCTAACTTTTGTACCGGTACTGGGGTTACCAAACTGAAGTTTTTCCTTTGCAATCCAATAGTGTTATTTCTAAGAGTGATGTTTAATATCAGCTGTTCCAACGACCGAGGCTCTTTTTCACTCCATAGATTATAAAGGGCACATCCACATTGCATTTCGATAGGATGATTAGACAGCTTTTCATGTGGTTAATGCCCCCGCAGGAAACTGTAGGGTGTTAAACAGTATAAACAGGTGATCAGTTTCGGTATAACTTTACACCTTCAGCAATCCTTCCGTATATCAAGTAGCTCTGAGAAACTGCAGACCCGCACAGCGTACGGTGAAGTAAGTACTTCCCTCTAATAAACATGGTCAGCCACATTTGTGTTACATTATTTTCTAGCAAATACAATTTGTTTTGCCCGTCCTGACATAACTACGGTCATTTCAACAGGGAGTCTAGACCATGGATGACAACAACTTCACCACTGAGTTGATGAGAAGGTATGAACAATTATTAGTCACTCTAAACTCAGAGGTCATTGATCCATACCCCTAACTTAATGCATGCAGGAACTTGGTTTTTAAATATGGTTTGCTTTTTTATAAGAATCACTCAATCACTTTTTTATAAGAATCACTCAAATTTAAAAAGAAAAAATAGCATTGTCTGAGATGTTTGACTGAATGGATGTTATATATGCTGGCATTAGATTTGTTCCCAGATACTTCCTGCCATTTCATTAGAGTTCGTCTTACTATACTGTACAGTACATTGTTCTGAAAGCTGGGCAGAATACTATATATAAATATTGAGCGATTACTGCATGATGCATTTTGCGATTAGTATTCAGCAGGCGGGTCTTCATTTCTTAAAAATGTTTTAGTATCTAAGACACAATAGCTTTGAGTTATAACTTCCACTACCATCATTTATATCATTCTTTGCATGCAATCTAATAGAGATCTGAAACTTGCCATAATTCAGGACACACAAGGCAGTCAATCTTTAATAATGATATCTTTACGTCTTGACAGCAGTCAGGAAAAACAGGAAAACATCCTTTGCATTTATACTTTTAAATTTTCCTTGTTGTTCATCATAAATACTGTGTATTCCCTAACATTTCAAATCATTACCGAATAAGGTAATTTCTTTTATACTAACTGTATTGTTTGAACTAAATGAATATATGAACTTAAGTCTTTGCTATCGTTTTTCTACAGTGACTATACTGATTACAGTTTACCCTCAGATTTTGGATTGTGTGAGTATGATAAACACAGCGCTGTTTTCCTGCCTGTGTTTTATTCCCTGCTCTTCGTGTTCGGAGTAATCAGCAATGGCCTCGTCTTGTGGGTCATGCTGATGTCTGTGAAGCTGCAGAGCATCACCGACATCTGTCTCCTGAACCTGACTGTGGCGGATCTCCTGCTGCTCATCACCCTGCCCTTCCTGGCCCACTACTCGAGAGCGGACTGGGTCTTCGGTCCTTTCATGTGCAAAGTCGTCATGAGCAGCTACTACATCGGCTTCAACAGCAGCATCTTCTTCATCATAATCATGAGCATCGACCGCTACCTGGCTGTGGTTCATGCTGTGAGTTCCCTCAAAACCAGAACGCGCAGCTATCAAGCCTTCATGATCGCCGTGTCCTGGATCGTAGGACTTTTGGCTTCATTTCCTGAAGTAGCGCTTGTTGGATTTCATTTAAAAGATAACACAAGGTTGTGTGAATTTGGTTATGATAAGACATACTTGAGAGCATTTGGCTTATTTAAAATGAATGTGACTAGTCTTCTGATTCCATTCTTCATCATGGTGTTTTGCTACTCGATGATCCTGAGGAGAATACTTCATCTCAAGTCAACAAAGAAGAAGACCATACGCCTCGTGTTGCTGGTGGTCATGGTGTTTTTTTGCTGTTGGACCCCCTACAATGTTGCATCATTCCTGCAGGCGCTAGAACTGGTCTCTATCTACATACCATGTGAATCCAGCAATGCCATTCGGTTGAGCCTGCAGGTGACGGAGGCTGTAGCCTATTCCCACACCTGCTTGAATCCCATCATTTATGTCTTTGTGGGGGAGAAGTTCAGGAGGCACCTGTTTAAACTCATCAACAGGATGCCATGCATGTATAAGCAGCTTATAATTTCCAGTGTTACATCACAGTCAAGTAAATCTTCTCGGTCCAATACAACTACAAATGCCACTACTGTTGCTTAAAGTCCAAACTTGTCCTAAAACGAGTTGGCTCAGATTTTGCTTTGAATTATTTGTACCCTTAGTCAAAGACAGCTGAACAGACCATAATGTACATGTTAATATGCTGCTTCAAGCATGTCATGTATGTAGATGCGTGATATTTCCTGAGCATAAGCATGCAAGCACAAAAATTCAAAAGGTTATTCATTTTGCAATTGGCAATTCAATATTCAATCTGAGCTTGCATTTTTCATTTCAATATTTCATCCGAGCATGTAATTTGAAAATATATTTTACAATTGGCAATGCAATGTGCAAAGTTCTTATGCAATAATTCATTTAAAAATATTTTGAATAAATAGATTAACGAGGCACTGAATTACATTTCGTATTGCCATGGATTTTTTGCCTCTTTGTTCAAATACAATGGCGCCCCTGGCAATTGCATTGCGTGTTGGGGGGGAAAACACAATTGGCAATTCCCAACTGTCATGCCGCTCATCAAGGCGGACCTTCATTAACAACGTCACTTCCTTGTTTAGGGCCTCAGCAGCATTCAATGGATTTGTTCGTTTAGAGTAATGGCGACAGAAGAGCTTGTAGTAAAAATTTCTACCTTGGCAGATGACATGGAAAACAATCGGGTATCAGCAATAGATGCGTTTGATAGGTTGTTTCTGCTCGCACAGAGGGTAGAGGAACTTTCTATGGGCTGATATTTGTGCCACTAAAAACTGAATACGAATTGTGTATATTTGAATCTGCAGTTGTCGCATTAAAAAACTGAATCTGAATTCATCAGTTGAATCTGAATTCATTAGTTGAATCTGAATTCAGTTTGCAAATTCCATTTCAACTTATTGAGATGCACAATCTGGGTCTTTGCGAAAAAATAATCGACCACAGGTTCACAACGCAACTCATTTCCACGTTTACGTTAACAGTTCTACAGGTCGGGGTAAAGTGGAAGCGTGTGCCGGGGTTGCTATTTGAATAAAGAGGCAAAAAGTCCATGGCAATACGAAATGCAATTCAGTGAATTGTTATTCTCTTATTTCAAATATTTTTAAATGAATTAAGGATTGCATAAACCCTTTGCACATTGAATTGCTGATTGCAAAATAAATTTGATTTTTTTTTTTGCTTATAATCATCCATAAATAAGCTCTTCATTTTCTATTTTTGTATATTTCATTTGTATTCAAACTCTCACTAAATACAGAGTATTAATTTTTTTTAAAAGCAAAATAAATGCACTTTCAGATGGATTGTGTGCATCATCTCCTGTTGCTTTCTGACAGGTCTTTTTAGTGCTGTGCTGGCAACTGGGTTTGTCAATCTGCATCTTCCATCAAGCTGTATCTCACTGCTATCTGTGATTTCAAGAAGGGACTCATGGACCCATCCATACATATTCCTGTTGGCCCATTTTGTTCCTTAGTCTCAATCTTTCTTTGCATTAGCTGGTGTTGCTATATCAGATTTAGTCCAGTGTGTGGAATAAAGCGCAATACAATGGCAGCCAAATCAATAAAGTGTTTCAGTAATGATGACACTCATTTTTTCTCTTTTTACATGGTCCCATACTATTTAAACTAATGGAGGTCCTTTTGCTTTATGGTAAGAAATACTTCAGATTATGATGAAAACGGGGAAAAGAAAAAAAAAAAAGTAAATCTTTCTAAGGTTTCATACAAGTTTCGGTGGTTTTGACTCAATTTGTTGCAACTTTCTACTGGATGTTGTAAAAAAATAGCCATTTTATCATTCATTCATAAAAGGGGGGAAATTGTGGGGGAACCGCCCTCTGCATGCTCAGTGAAATTTATCGCGAGGGAGTTTCATTATGGCAGCTTAGACCTTGTCGTAGTCAGTGATGTATCATGAAAGACCACCCACAGATGTAGATGTGGTGAACCTCATTACACTGAGACAAGGGGAGGTTTGGGCAATAATACAGTAGACTAATGTTTTTATTCAGTGAAATTCATCACAGTATAATGTATGGGTGGTATGAAAATTATGTACTACCCTGATGTAGGGTAGGTGGGCCTACAGATAGAGTTGGCGGTGTAGGAAAAGTATGAATTAGATGAGGGGGTGGGGAGGGGTTGGGTGAGTCCAGGGAATACATTGTTCTTGTTCCAACAGCCTTTATATAGTTACTGATAGTACAGATTACAAATATAAAAATTAGAAAAGAAAATGTCATTTTTAAAATCTCATTTATATAAAATACAAAATCCAATTAAAATCCATTGAAGAGGCGATTTAACACAGACTTACAAAATAAGGAGCTTCTGTCCTCATGTCCTCAAGTAACCCCACAGTAAACAAACATGTAAACTCTGCTTGGCACTACCCTTGAACATCTTAATGTTGTTCACTTGTTCAGCAAACGTTTAAATCAGCGCCTTGTACCGCTGACTCCTAATTTCCTTTTGAGGAACATATACACCTTGAGAAATGGACAACAACAAGGTTCAATAGACACAACACAGGATCACGACTAAGTACAGCAGCAGCAGTTCTTCATAATCAACACATCTGATGTTCTTCAACCATATTTTTTTGTAATGATATTAACAGCAACTTTTATCTCAGAGATTAAACATCCAACAAATTACAGCTGATTGGTAGATCAAAAATCCCTTTATAATCAGATATTCCCAATTTTTAAAAATAAATTAATGACAAACATTGCATTGCACGGCTACTGCAGTCTGACAATCAAGGCAAACAAACTCCTTACAACATCAAATGAAATAATCTTCAAAGTTTCTGATAAAACAGTGAGGTGAATTGATTAAAGCTCGTCATGAAAGAAAATGCATTTGTGCACTTTTCGGTCCATCAGGACAAGTCAGCTTTATTAAAGAGTCTAAAGTTATGCCCTAGGGTGTGACCTACTGTGCCGTTCAGGATAGGGTTGGCGGTGAACTCGACGGTGCAGGTGGGTGTACAGACACCCCCCTCCAGTTCAAGCAGCGTCACGTTGTTGGGGGCTTTCGTGCTGAGGATGTGAGCTGGAACATAGAGGGTGACCTGAGGCCCTCGTTTGGGCCAGTAGCGACCCAGATTGAAGCCATTGATCCAGACTTGCCCCTGAGACAGAAGTGTTTAAAAAGAAGTGATGATCACCGGGGCTGTGTCCAAGAACTTTGCTGTTCCTTTTGCCTTAAAATTATTTCTGCAGCTGAGGACAGTTTGAATGGAGATGAAAACTGTATGCTTTTCAAAAATGTAGACTTCCTATAAACGACCCAGTCTGACACTGGAAACGGCTTTTTAAGTCACCCAAGAACACAAATGATGTACTTTTCTTCCTTGACGCCAATAGTGATTTAAATCACACACACTACAATTGCAAAGTTCTCAAACTGTCCATCCTTTTAAAGCAACAAAAAAAAGATGATACCACTGAGTGAAATACATTCAACTTCCATTTATATATTATTTACTGTTTAATATCTAACAATCCTGTAGTAATGTCAACCAATCTCTTATTTCCATGATTTTAACAGTACTTTCCTTTTCATGGATCTATTCACAGTTCAGTTAATGACGCTACAAAATTAGTAGGTCAAAAGTTTACATACACCATGGTGAAAAGCACCGTGGTGCTTTTTTTTGCGTTTGCAACAGCGTGGACTGTCCCCAAGTAGTTTTCATGTGTGACTTATTGGTTCTTGATAGCAATTAATTTGTAATAGTTCAGGTGGCGCACACAGGGCTGTATAAAGAGCCAGTTACCTGCTTCATTTATACTTGATCCAACATGGGAAAAGGAAAAGAACACTCTGAAGACCTAAGAACAACAATAATACAGTTGCAGAAGTCAGGAAACTCTCTAGGTGCCATAGCCAGGCAACTAGTTGTACCTAGGTTATGCGTCCAGACAACTGCACAGAGAAAGTCTGGGACAGTTAAGACCCTTAAAAGATCAAGCCAGAAGTCAAGATTGACACCAACCGATGAGAGGCCAGTGGTTTGAAAGGTCCACTTCAATCCCAAGCTGACAAAGAAACAAGTATGCCAAGAGCTAAAGGATTCAGGAATCAGTGTCTCACTGTCCACAGTCCAGAGGGTCCTACATCGTAATGGGCTTAAGGGGCTGACGAGCACGAAGAAAGACCCTTCAGAAAACACCACCTTAAGGCGAGGCTGGAATATGCAAGAAAGCACAAGGATAAAGATTAAGGCTTCTGGGCACGTGTTCTCTGGTCTGATGAAACGAAGATGGAACTTTTTGGCTCTAATGACCAACAGTATGTTTGCCAACAAAAAGGAGAGACCCTCAACCCAAAGAACATAGTGCCCATTGTGAAGCATAATGGTGGCAGCATCATGCTATGGGGCTGTTTTGCTGCTAATGGTCCAGGAACTCTGTGTAAGATAGATGGCACCATGAAGAAGGATGATTTACCTGGACATACTACAGGGGAACCTTATTCAATCATTCGACTCTTTTACTGTCACGTGTACAAGTACGAGTACCGTGTACAATGAAATGCTTGCTTGCATGTGCTCCTACAGACAGTGAACATAGACAACAAGACGGCTAGACAAGAGGACGGCAAGTGAATGTAATGATGAAGTGAATTATAAATAAGTAAATAAATAAGACCAGAAACCCAGGAATAGAGACAGTGGCAGAAATATATGTATGGGTAGCAGTGGAGGTGACACAAGGTTACTGATTTTTCATGAGTCTGATTGCAGTTGGGTAGAAACTGCTCCTGAACCTGGAGGTGAAGGTCCGAATGGACTGTAGTCGCTTCCCAGATGGGAGGAGGGTGAAAAGTGACAGTGCAGGGTGACTGGGGTGCCACTTTCCTGAGATAGTGTGTAGTGTGGATGTCAGGGATTGCAGGGAGCTGTGTTCCATGAAGCAGTCTGCTCGAAAGGTGAGCCTTGGACGTAATTGGACCTTTCAACAAGACAACGACCCAAAGCATATATCAAAGTTGGTCGCAGGATGGCTTCAGACGACCAAAATTGATGTTTTGGAATAGCCAGATCAAAGCCCGGATTTAAATCCTATATAGAGATTTTGTGGAATGAACGAAAAAAAGTCCACAAAAGGAAACCCACCAATTGAACTGTTCAACGTCTGTCAAGAGGAATGGGTAAGAATCCCATCTGAGTATTGTAAAAAGCTAACTAATGGTTATCCTGCTAGACTGACTAGTTCTAAAAGCTAATGGCAGTGCAACAAGGTAATAGACTATATGAGGTGCAAACCTTAGGCCTACTAATTATTTAACTTCAATATTTGCATTGTAAATAAAACTACTGAAAGTGAAAAAGTTGCTGTAATCATTCAAGGAAATAAAGAAGATTGGCTGAAATTATAGTAGGAATGCACTGAACGATGAATATTAAACAGGAAATTATATCGAAATGGAACGCTCCAGTGTATGCGAAATTTTGGGCACGACTGTACATACCTTTCACACACCAAAGCTCAATAGGACCCATGGATCGAATCATAATTCATTTTGCTATTCGCACCTCACTGACATTTTAAACCGTTACACTGACATATCGTACATGCTGCACTGCTGGCTGACGAGGTGTAAACTGACATTTCCCTGCTTCTTCTTATCTGCAGTGACAATAAGATTCTTATCTTCTTATCTGATGTAGCCTGTCCAAGTCTGGAACAGGTCTTTCCTCTAACCAGCGAGTCGGAACTGCGGTGACTTTTTGTAGAAATTGTTCAATGACTTATGCACAGAAAAAAGGGAGAAAAAAAAACAAACTTTTGGTGGCTCATTTGGCGTCGAAGTTATGTTCATTTCAGAGAACATCATGACAAACTTGACAAGGGATTTTTTTTTAACGTTAACTGAGGTCAAAATGACCTTTCAAAGACAACCCTACAGGTCCCCTTTCTCAGTCATTACTAATACAAGTACTTCCCACGAAATTTCCGATTTCAGTGTCAGAAAAAAGGGAATAAAAAAAAAACAACATTTGGGGCGAGACTTGAGTTTTGGGTGAGATAATCATGCAGATTCAATTAAAATAATAATTTACCATGATACCATTTTACTCACAATGTCAGTGCAAACACATCTGACTTGTTGAAACCTGGGCCGCTGAATAAAGTACAAATGGAAATCCAAGCAAGACCTGAAAAGCAGGGACTCCCCGGCTTAGCTGAGGTCATGCTTCCATCGTAGGCCTACCTTGGTCCAGCCGGGGAACTGGATGTACGTGTCCTGCGGCAGGTCCGGAATGCCGCTGGGGATGCTGAAGCTGCCCCCGTAAAACGCGGGTACGGAGAGGGGAAATCCAGAAGCTCGCGGGCCCTCGGCCTGGCCGCCTCTCATCAGCACTCCTCCTTTGACGGCCTCGTCGATGCTCAGGCTGTACGCCAGCCAGGCCGTGAGCACCTCAGAGCCCAGCGTAAGGTTGGAGATCAGACCCTACACATATGACACATCAATACAGCGGCAGCATTAGAGACCCGTGTCCTCACTCAGCTTCAATAACAGCATCATGTCGTAACTGTACTTTGTTGGTAAAGCCTTTTATATGGTAACCCCCCCCCCCCCACCAAAATCTAATCCCAATTCCTCCCACACCGCAGCCTCCTCACTGAGGCCTCCTACATGCTTCCCAGCACTGACTCTTCCCCTTTAATCAGTAATGCGTCTATTTAAGTGTGATTCATCAAAAAGCAGCTTTCAGATCATCACCTATACGACGTCCCTGTGAGGTTTGAATTATTACGCTAAAGAAGTGTTCTTGTCATCAGTTAACCAGTTCCTAAATCATATCAGAGGAATAATAATAATAATAATAATAATAATGGCATAAAATTAAATACCACATTTAATTTTTGATTTCAATGAAGGGGAGTCTAAAAGGTGGAGGTGGTGACACTGGCGACACTTCAGGGAAGGGCAAAAAAAAAAATCACCCAGATTAAGGCTGTGAAAGGAAGAGAGCATTTGATGCTTGTCAGTGACCAATCCCTTTACTAAAAACAACTGTCCACACCCAGCTGCTTTTCACCCACATGGCTAACAGGATAGCTCCCTTACTCGTAAAGTCAGTTTGTTACTCATGATTAAGCTTGTTCAGTATTTAATGTAGCCTCACACTTCTGAGTTTGTGTATCTTTGGGGCATCAAAGTTTTGTTTTTGACTCTGAACTGCACAGTGTGAGAGTATGATCAGCGATATCCTCTGTCATATCCTCTGGGGGGGGGGGGGGGGAGGGCC
>JAABNX020000151.1:6374703-6388168 GCA_015163995.2 Mormyrus lacerda
CCCCCCCCCCCCCCCCCCCCCCCCCCCCCCCCCCCACGCTCACTGCAACCGACTTCTGGATAAACAGTAATCAATCAGAATTACTGTTGTTAATATCACTCAGAAACATTCCACTGCAACCTACATATATCTAGCCGCATATGCACTCCCGCGACACATTTACATACGAATACTCATTTTCGCCTTGCAGTACCTTTTGACACTTCAGCGCTAATTGCACATATTCATGGTTATTGTTGATTTGACTCCATATCAGAGGTGGATCTAAAGGTTCAGGGCGCTTGACAAAGAGACACCTCTGGCCCCCTCTTAGGACTGCCATTTTCAACAAATTTATTTTTAAAGTTGAAAAGCTGAACATATACAAGGGCAATTCACAACAAAAGAGACCCACAGGCATCTTAGAGCAGGGTAGTACAATTACAATGACGTTATGGAAAATCCGGCGACTAATCTTGTGGGAAGGATTTGTTTTTTTCCTGATAAGTTACCACAGTTTCTGCTTTAGTTTAGCATTGAGCCATTTTCAAGCGAAACTGTTGGTGCTGTTTCCTGGCTGTGGTGATGACAGGAGCTGGCAGATATGACCACATTTATATGAAACAAACAAAGACAGTAAGAAGCAGAAAGCTCCATTGAAGCCATGTCTGACCATGTGTTCAAAGTGACGAACACTGCATTACAGCCATCATTACTCCACTATATGGTTTAAAAAATAAAAATAAAAAAAAAAAAAAAAAAAAAAAAAAAGGAGCATTGATTAAAAATTGCTTTCTCGATTATCGGGGAATATGGCAGAAGGAATATGACGCAAAGTGAATAAGAAACCAAATCAAAAGAGAAAGTCTCTGTTGTGGGGAAGCACTTCACGCTTCACACCCCATTGCTTAGCGGCAACATTTTTCACAATACGCTACAAAATAACCATGTAATGTTTTTTTTTTTTTTCTGTGAACGTAATTATATTAAGTAGGACTGAACAATACAAGAAAAAGTTCACATTGGGATATTTCAAATTTTTTGCAATAAATGTTGCGATATTAATAAAACAAAAGTGGAAAATTTACCTAAACATTAACTGCAGCACAAAACAGAAGTTACCTACCAATAGCCTGTCAAATAAGTTGGTGCATAGACACAAAGCAGTGACGACAAATCACTTGCTTTTACTCAATATGATCTCCAGGGAATCCAAAATACTTCTATACAGCAGATGACGGCTGTTTTTTGGTGACCAGTTAGTGTTTTAGATTTATGTTTAAGAAAATAAATCTATGTTGAAAAGGAATCATCAGTAAAATACCAAAACTTGATAAGTTTTGTTTCCTATGACAGAGTAAAAATGTTTTAGCCGAACTTATTGATGGTCCCAAACCCAGCTGATTATCACGGTTCTTGCAATGCGACAACTGCATGTGTGCAACATGTGATATCGATTGTAACACCACACATTGTGCAGACCAAGTACCTGACGTGACACGGCGGCCACTTTGTGTGTATGGAGTTTGCAGGCTCTCCTTCTGCATGCATCGGTTTACGCTGGATCGTCTGCTTTCCTCCCACAGTCTAAGAACACATCTAAATTGTGTGTGCGTGTGTCATGTATACATCGTGGGGACCTAATCTTTCCACAATATGATGAAAAACCTGTTATTTTGAAATTGTGAGGACTAAGAATACTTATGATTAAGGTTAGGGCTGGGAGAGGGTAAAGGCTGTCACTGTTGGGACAGGGGATTTTCCCATAGAAATGAAGGGACAGTCCCCACAAAAATATGAATACAAACATGCGTGTGTGTGTGTGTGTGAGAGAGAGAGAGAATGAATGTGCACCCTGAGATGGGCTGATGCCCTGACCAGGGTTGGCTCCTGCCCCATGCCAACTGCTATATATTATATTATATTAAAAAAAATATATAAATGATTCTTCAATTAGTCAAATTAATAAACTTAACAGTGACAGTCCTATTTTACATAATAATTCAATGTCATATTTCACAATAAACATGGCAAGACCTTAATCTGACCTTAAAATCATTGATGTTCTTCCCATAATTGACTCGCCCCATATTCTCCACCAGAATGTCCACTTGGCTTCCAGTCTTCCCAGTAACGTTGATGGTCTGACACTTATCCCTTTCCAATATGCCTGACGCAACCTAGAAAAAGGTGGTGAGGATATTGACATTTATTTATTCAGTAAAATTTTTTATGTATAACAGCCCGGCTCATGGGTCCAAGAGTAAGGTCACTCTGATGACACTGGCATTTAAACTGGTAGCCTTCCAATCACAGGCCTAGCCACTCAGTATACATGTGCAGCATGTATCATTGCATGTCATGTGAAGAACTGGCATTCCAGGAAGTACTATGATGTAATGTTGGCTAAGCATAACGTAGCCAAGAGTGAAATGCACAGCTGTTATATCTTTGTGCTACACTATGCACCTCCCAGCAGCAATAAATATCATTTGTGTGGCTGCAATATTGGGCTATAAATAATGGCACTACCCAGAAACCTTGATGAGAGTTTGCAATTGTTAGCCCAATTAGCATGAAGGTGAAACAATGTTGGCAGGATTCAGATCCAGACTGCGTTAGCCTAGCCTAGCATGCTACCATTATGGCTTTAGCATTATGGACACATAAAAGCTAAGAGCCATTGTGTCACATTCACCATTTCAAAACCAATCCAAAATCAATATGTGACTCTTATTGTGATATTGGTGCAGGGTGGCGGACCAAGCTACAGTTTGTGTGCACGTGTCGGTCGACATCAGTTTTCATTTAATTGTTCAATTACGCTTGCTTGACCGCTGCTGGAGATAAAGAAATAGAGAAAACCATACAGATAGAGGATCTTGAAGAAAACGCAGATGGTATTCATTTAAGAAGGCCTTTGCGCATGTGTTTACCAGGCCAGGAAGTAGGTGTGTGTGCGCCGCGTAATTGCCCAGAGTTCGGTGGTATGACAGTTTTAAAAAGGTGACACATTCTAAACTTAGTATGATATAAATATATAATGTTCAACCTTTATACGGAAAAAAAACATTTACAAGCCTTTTAAATTACTGGATCACCAAGATACCAATCTAAGAGGGGAGGGGAGGACACTGCTTCACACAGGTTCCCTATTCAGCAGAACACAGCACAGCACAGCACAGAAAACACTATTCCGGTTTCTGCTGGCCTATGGTAACCATCACCTACCCCATCCACTGAAACGTAGGCGCGGTCATGGACTCCATTCAGAGGTGAGGACAGAGCGGTCGGCATACTGCAGTCTACTGGCAGCTTGGTCCGGTACAGGACAAAGCCCGAGCTCTTTCAGAACAAAATTTCAAAAACAAACAAGCTGAATCAGGAAGTGCTGGATTTCAATGGGAGGGTGTGACTTATAGAGGTTCTGCCTTGTTACCTGCTGCAGGTCAGTGAACGTCACAGGGTAGGTGCTGTTCACAGGCCCGGAAAAGGACAGAAGGTCCACGGCATCAGATACGCTCCTCAGCTGTGTGTGGATGAACACAAAACAATGAGGGAGACCTTTCTGGAAAGAGGAGGACACGCTCAATGCAGCAAGCGCACGGCGTGCCATCGGCCGACAATGAGATTGTAGCCCAGAAGAAGAACGCACAGTACCCGACTCAAGCGAGGCAAACACAAGCACCAAACAGTCTTTCCAAAGCCTAACCGCATCGGCCCTCTTCTAGCGCTCTGATGAGGGCTATTCAAGCACACATCCTTCCTGCCGTACACACAAACGACAACTTCCTGTAGAGTGTCTAGAGCTAATAAAGAAAAAGTTTTGTCAAATCGAATACTGGAGATAGCATCTTCTGGACGAGCCTACGCTGCCAGCTATCACAGAGGATCTCCCAGATGCGCGGTACTTCTCCCATCTTGTGGGGGATGGTTGAGTGTTTGTGTTAACGACCGTTAATATGTCATCGATGTCCTCAGATGTTAATCAGAAGATACAAAGATAAAGTACCGATGGTGGAAAAAAGAACGTGTGACAGTAACTCAAGAGAATGAAGAGCAAAGTCGTGTCTAATTTACTCATAAAAACATACAACAGACAATCTGTACTAACGCTAATGGTGAAAGCACAAGACCTCTCACTCTGCGCAATTTTTAATTTATACTTTGTGACCAGGCCCATTATTAAGAGCACTAACTAAACTAAAAAGATAATCTGAATTATATGCACTCAGAAGTACTACGGCTGTAATCAGGTGTGAGATGTGCAAATTAGATGAAGCATCAAGCCTGACAACAAGGCAAGAGTGCAGCTTGCTCTGGACGCAAACCACAGAGGGTTTCAGTTCAATGAATACAATAATAGCATAGATATTTATTAACAGCATAGAAAGACCGTTTAGCAGCTCTAGGATTGTCAGCATAGATAATTGATCTTCTTGTGTAGAGCCATCCTTTAATGGAGTGAGAAGCGGAAATTAAGAAAGGCCTTGAATAGCTCATGACATTTAAAAAAGTTTCTAAGCATTTTAATCTGAAGGGTATAGTACTCACCCTCTCCATCTTGACAGGTCCGTATGCATACTTTGGCGTGGATGGAGGTATGGGGCCTTCCGGAACTTTACTGTACTGGAAAAGTCACAGAGAACCAATTAGAGATGACAGGGTGCGACTTGCACGGCTGACACGACACAGAGATACAATAGAGGTCTTTACATGTGCTTGTCCAAAGCAACAAGGCTGAGGCTGGGGGAGACTCTGGGGCAGATCTAGGTCTATCCCAGCATGTTTTTCAATCATGGGGAGGGAACTCTACAGATACATTCAAAACCTGGAACAGGGCCTGAACCCTAGAAGAGGGAAGTGTGAGGTTGCAGTGCTAACCACCAAACCACTGTCACAGCAGATAAGACAAGAAAAAACACAAAAAAAAACAGGAAATGAAGATGGCATGCACTTAGGTTAAGCCTCAGCATGGAGTTTCTCACACAAAGCAGAGGGGTTTGAGTCTGGCAGCCCTGCTGTAAACTGTGGCACGGCTGGGGACTCTGAGCAGCCATACCATTCGGATGACATCCCGTATGGCAAAGTACTTTTCTGTGAGATCGCCGGCCTCAGTGAGGGGAGCATCGTAGTCGTAGCTGGTGGGCTGGGGGGCGTAAGGAGTGTTAGCGCCTGGGGGAAAAAAGAGTGGGGAGGGAACATTTCTGACAACCTGTAACTGGGAGCCCAAAACCCACATCCTGCAGGCAGCCCGTGGGGGTGGCAGACACCAGACAGCATTTTATACTCATTATTAGCTAAAAAGAAAAAAAATCACTAGGCTACTTTGACCGGGACTGCATGAACAAGACAGCTTAATTCATAGCTGTACCAGAGTACAGATCTATACAGCAGAGAGTAAAAGATCAATAGCTGATGGAGGCAACACATGGATCTATGAGGGTCTTTCTCACACACATGGGCACGCATACAGTCAGTCTCATTACCTACCATTCCAGTATCCAAAATTTGTTCCTCCAATAAACATGTATCTACAAGAACCAAAACAGTATGGTGCTATTAAGGTTAAAGCTGATTTCATACTCTCAGGTGCTCTTGTTTTGTTGTATGCTTGTTGTTTAGTACAAGTCATTAAAACTGTATACATGTGATATATCGCTGACACTGATCACTTCGGTTCTGCCAATTTTTATACTTCTCTCACCAATAAGGCACTGAGTTTGGTTACCAGGGTGACAGCTGTCATCACAACTGCCCATCACAGCTGAGTACTTACAGGTTCACGCTGGCTCCCATCTCGAGTATCTCACTAAGCGACTTCGCCACGATCTCCTTGGGCACAAGTGAGTGTGGCTCCCCCCAGTGGTCAAGCCAACCAGTGTAGAACTCAGAATTCACCTGAACCATTGGTAGATGTTGCATACTCAGAGACAGGGAAATTCAAAAATAAAATATTTTTCCCGGTGCTAATTATAAGTTTTCAGAGTTACTCAGCTACATTCACTGCTTGATTTTGATCAATCACAGTATTTCATGAAGCAGATATAATGCAGAAAAATACAGGGTCAACCCATGTCAATTCAACAAATTAGGCATGTGAATTACACATATTTTCCAGATCTCAGAAATGTTTTTGTTTATTATATGTATAATATATTACCATATACGCTGAATTTTTTTACTGTTAAAATTACATGGCTAAGCTATAGCTCATTGGAAGCTCAGAAAGACTACCTTTTAAATGGTATCAAATGTAACTTTTGGTGTGAATTAGCACTGCGGCCAAAATTTTATTAAATAAACTGATTAAAAGAGATTCGGAATAATGTGCGGTTTCAATGATTTTTTTTCCCCCATGCTCAGAGCCTCGTAACTCCTATAAGCCCTTTGAAAAACAGCACAATTTTACGTCATTTGAAAGCAGGTAGAGAACTTTCTTCCTAATTAAGTGGAAAAAAATATATACCCTGCCCTACAAACCTTTTTAAGACTTAAAAAAGTGAGCCGCGTATCTCATGACGGGATGAAGGGGCCCTAGGAACAGGGACCTTTTTTTTTTTTTTACCTAGAAAGAGACTTGTGCAATAAATACCAAGAAAATGTTCTCTTTTGGAACTTGAAAGGCATTATTTCGCAAGAAGAAATACAAATAATAATAATGTTTATTGTGAGATCAGATGGGTGTGTAATTCACAAGAATATTTCCTGAAAATCTAAAATGATGATGCAAAGGCTGTTTGTTGAGTAACAATGGACTGACCCTGCACTGTGTCTGCGAGGTTAAACGCAGTACAGGATTATAACTTCATTTCTCTTAACCCCATAACACCACATGAATGAAGTGAGACAAAACGTTCAGTCCTATTAATCACTCTCTAATTTGTAGTTAAAAAATATGTAGTGTAGTTATTTAAAACAGCAGAGGGGTTTGGAAAAATGAACTGTATGACACTGCACTGAACTGTGTCTATTTGAATCTGCAGCTGTTGCATTAAAAAACTGAATCTGAATTCCAATAAACTTGAAAACTGCATTTATCCTACCTGGAAAATGTGAAACACTACACTTCCAAATTCAAATTCACTTATCCCAATTCAATCAGTTCTCACAATTTAATTTGAATTTATTGAGATGCACAATCCAGGTACAAATATTCGACTATGGAATATTATTTAGCGCTTCATAATGCACAGAGAATGTAATCATTAGGACTCTATTGAGAAGCGGATGTAAACTGTGCAGAGAGTGACTTTGTAACCTTCAGAGTATGCAGACTTATTACTGCTGCGCACAACGTGATGAAAAACAAGTATGAATGAGCACCTTGTGTCGGCTTAGAAGTTTCTGTATCTGTTTATTTTGCTAGCCTTTGATGTATGGATATGTACTTTATTAGTGCTGCAACTTGTCACTATTTTGAAGGACAAATATATTAATATCCATCTATCCAGACAATGTGCAACAAGCTGAAGCTGCCAAGGTCTGCTACTGAAGGAAGGGATTCACCCGAGTTCACTAAAAGTTCACGGCTGAGCATTTTTAAAAACCAAGTAGAGATGGTCACGCCACAATTATGTTCAGCCGAAGTGACCAAACAGTAAAAGATGATTGACAAACATCACATAGGGGTGTGGATCAAGGGAGAAAACAATGGTGATGAATAGTATCGATCTAAACGTAAAGTTATAAAGCGGAGGTGCTACGCTTCAGGTCTGTCGCATGTCTACAGCGCTCTCTGTGTACTGTGCTAATAACGCGGGAGCATCAGTTGAACCGGCATTTAATACAGTGATCTGTACAAGCAGTGCTCGAAGTGGAGAAATAAGAGCGTCGCTACTGTATTGACCGTGGGAACTGCGGCTGGGGTGCGGTGGGGGTGTTGGGAACAACAGAAGCTCACTGTCGGTACTGTACTGGCAACTTGTGAGAAGTGGCGGTACGATAAAGATTAAAATACAGCAGTGCCGGTACTGCTTAATTCTTATTATGTATATCACGATTGCGTATATTATCCCACATTTGCGGTTGTGACACCCCGGCACACGCTTCCACTTTACCCCAACCTGCAGAACTGTAGTGAACGTGGAAATGAGTTGCGTTGTGAACCTGTGGGTTACTTTTCCTCAAAGATCCAGATTGTGCATCTCAATAAACTGAAATTGAATTGGGAGAAGTGAATTTGTAAGTATAGAGCAGGGGTGGGCAATCTTATCCTGAAAGGGCTGCTGTGTATGCAGGTTTATGCTGCAACTCCCCAAGTAGATTACTAATTAGAGGAACGATTGGTTGAACAGTCCTCACACCTGAGTTTGAACAGCTGACCTAAAGGTTATCCCAAAAACCTGCATACACACCAGCCCTTTGCAAATAGAATTGGCTACCCTTGGTAAAGAGCGTCAAATTTTCCAGGTAGGATAAATACAGTTATTTCAAGTTATTCAGGTTCAAACTAATAAATTCAGATTCAGTTTTTAATGCAACAACTGCAGACACTAATATACACTATTCATATTCAGTTTCTAGTGGCACAAATATCAGCTCATAGAACTGGCACATGGAGACTGGCAATGTGCAGGGCTAGAGCGCAGAGAAATGCTCCGTAAAGAGCAAATGGTGCTCTCATACCAGTGGTCCGTGTGGTTCTGCATGTCGTTGTGCTTCAAAAGCAGCGGTTACATTCCCACCTGTTCACACAGAAACCTGAGAGTTAACACACGACTTCCTCCATCAGCTGTCAGAGACAACTTCAGAACGCATGTAATTCTGAACTTACAGCATGAATCACAGCACAGTCAGAACTAAGACACAAATGTATCACATTTATGAAGCTTTCTAGAGAAGTTGCATGTGGAGGTCCAGGAAAAACCATGTTTATAATACACTACAACAGCAACCAAGGAAATGACTGTAACAAGCCTCTAGTAAAAACGAGGGAGCAGGCCTGAAAGAAAGCAAGGGGCATAACGGAAATAAGCAATATATCATGCGGCAAAATAAAATTACTTAAATTAATTGCTATTTCCATTTAAAGTAGGCGTGAGTGTAAAAATATTTTGGCAAAGGTTTCCATTTAGTAATCAGCTGTAATTTAAAGGTTACAACAAACAAAGGAAGTTAGACATAGATCGAGAGAGAGGGGGAGGGAGACACAGGTTTCTCAGTCACGCTCTGCTGTTTACTACAGACCTGCGCCGAAATCCACTGTCGCGTAGAGGTCCTGCAGGGAACCGCATTTCAAATAAGAAACACTTGCGCCGTCTGTGGTGAACAGCACCACCTCGTTTCCCAGGTGGTGCCGAAAGAGCTGGGCAAGGTGCCGGAGGTAGTTGAAGTCACACGCAAAGTAGCTGCCGTACTCGTTCTCCACCTGCGACGAAAGAGATGGCGCCACATGTCCATTACCTGAGAGTAATGCAGCTCACAGGGTGAAAATGCAGCCCAGTGAGGCACTGCAATGAAAACTGGCAAAACAGATTTTGCATTTTTATATTGGGGGGGGGGGGGAGAGTGTCGATGGTCACATTGAGAAGAAAAAAGAAAAGACCAGATTGACCAATATACCATCCTGAAAGTCAATTTCCTAGAAGATCTTCGTGAAACATTTCACTTTATGACTAGGCTCTCTACCCACACCCCTCCCCATGTCTCAGTTAGTGTCAGCAGGGGAAGTGAACAGCAGAGTAAGCCCCTTATAAGATAAACATCTAAAGCACAATTCACATGTTGTCAAGACTTGGAACTGAGATCTGGGAAAAAAAAATTCACACCTGTTCAAACTGTTTCCCCTAAAACAACATTTCATCCAGCAAACAAAACCTCATTCTTTTTTTACATTTTGGTGCCACCTATGGCAAATCAGAGTATTACTCAAAAATGTTTTAGCTACTGATCGAGAAAGAAGTCTGACGTCTTCTCAGCTTATGACCACTGAATGTGAGCCATATTAGATAGTACCTGGGATCAAGAAGCAGAAGACCTAGGAGCAGATCAAAGTATCTGAACTCCTGCACACACACGTTGGTCTTCCTATCTATAAATGGGGACGCCTATTCATTTCAATGGGAAAAACTATAATCCCAACCACCCTTAAGGTCAGAAGTATATGCACCCTTAACATCAACCCATCCCTAACCATAACCATAAGTAACCAACCCAAATACAAGACTTTTGGCAGGTTCACTTTTTTGATTGCAGTCACAGATTTTTATAAAACTGAGGTTATCCAAAAGGGGACCTCAAAAGATGTCCCCAAAAGTAGGGTAATTTCAGGTTTTACGAGTCTTTCGGGATAATTTGGTCCTCAGATGTGATCTATGAAAAAACACACACTCTCACACACACCTGAACAGTGATAACAGGGCCTCCATTTTGATAGAGAAAAGGTCTGATCATAGGAAGTAATTTCCCCATCCACCTGTCCACTTCTTTAATATAATCTAGAGCAAGTGGAAGGAAAAAAAATATGGTAAACAAACAAAAAAGGAAAAAAAACAGGAAAAGCAGGTTTGGAAAATAATGTTGACATACAGTGGACTCTTGAATTCCAATTAGATGATGCATAAGAAAATCACACCTGAATAGAACAGGAAATACTGGCATAACTTGCCTGGATCGGAGGAGCGAAGAACAATATCCCTCTTCCTAAGCAGCCAAGCAGGTAATCCCCCCTAGAAGAAAAGGACCCAACGTTAAAGAAAAATTCTGGAATATTTTGACTACATAATATTTACAGATTACCACACTGCCTGTTAGACACAGACAGGCATGTACAGATATGTGAGACCTGGCATCCAGGTCAGAGTACAGCCTCAGCAAGGATCCAGTGCAGAACAGGAAAAAGAGCAGCTGGGCTTAAGGGCATTACTCAAGGAACACAAGGAATCATATTAGTATGATGGCCTTGGGATCTGAACCCATGACCTTATGGGTTATGAGAAAGCTTTATTTTAGTCACACTGAAAGCCTTGATATATAAAATACTGCCATTTCACTGGATTAAAAAAAAACTCTCACATTTCAGTACAGAAAGGTAACACTCAGTTGTTCTTTGATAGAATGGCCTACATATTGTATCTTAATGCAACAAATGGCTTTTGCATTTTCGGTTATAAAACAATGAAGGTCTTTGAGTAAATAAATTATAAATGTAAATAAAATTCATAGGTATGTGGACTACATGTATGTAGAACATGGACCTGCTACTTGTACTGTTTGTGAGATAAATGTTCCAAAAGTATACAAGTTTTTTAAAAATATTTTTGAGCCTCAAGACAGCAAGTGAGAGGAGGAAAAAAAATCACCTAATTGGGAAGAAAGTACTTTTTATCTGTATTCAAAGAAACAAATTTGTGTCGCTTTTCAAAGGGATGTAGGACTTACAAGGTTCTGAAAAAAATTTAATTCCCGATGGAGTTTTCCAACGAGATACAGATGAGGCATGCAGCCGTAACAGTAAAAGTTACATCCCATATGAAAACACCCTGGATTGTGATTTTGTTTACTACCCATCGTGTAGAAAAGGCGCTATATCACAAAGAAAATTTTTGTAAAGATTTTGTAAAAATTATAATAATTCTGTGCTCTTAATGGTATGTGTAATTCACATGCCAAATTTAATCTAAATCAAAAATGTTGATTGAAAAGCTTTAGGTTAAAAAAATCTGTTGAATTAAATTGGAACCACTCACATTTCCTTATCCATCCAATGACCCTTGGAACTATTACAAGGTAATATATCACATATAATTTCACCATCAGGTATCATAAGTGCTATCCTCCTTCATTCGCAGAGAAAACATCATGTTACACTTGAAGTAACAACATCATGTTTTTTACAGTGCATATAACAATAAACTTTTTGAACTTGAACACTGGTGGTGGTAGTGGTGAGGGGGGGTGTTAGGCTTAGGGTTTTAGATCAATCAGACTAACTAAACAAGACCTTTCCAACTATGGATCAAGTCAGGTTGGAGTATCTTTATTGTCATGTATATGATCCAAGGGTGATACACTGAGATGAAATTTCTCTCATTGAACAGCAGCGCATGGAACTGCCCAAGTACATTATCAATTAACTTAAGCGGAAACTAGCCTTAAAAAAAGAAAATGGTTGCCATTTATTTCACTCACCATGTCCCATTCCGCACATATGTAGGGCCCTGGTCTCAGAATTACTAACAATCCTGTATCATTGGCCAGCTGGAGGAACTGCTCTAGGTCACGATCCCCTTCAAAGATGTATTTATTAGGAAAAGGCTCATGATAGTTCCAGGGCACATACCTGAAAAGCAACCATAAAACAGTCTGAGAAACCATGACATCAATAGCAAATTTCAGTATAAATCAGTGCTAGGGAAGACCATTAAAGACAAGCTTAAAATAAAACCCTACCCTCCATTCTGGTAAAAAGACAGACATGCTTATGAATAACCATCATAAAAATGATTGTCTGAGTCGGATTTCAGCATCACAAGTGGGTACCGAAAAGAAATGGGTGGAGGGATGTGATATGCTATTGTACGTACGTCTGAATAGTGTTCAGCCCGGCCATGTACATCTTAAGAAGTCGATCCTTCCAGTAAACCCTGGGAATCCGGTTGTAGTGGATACTCCCAGAGATGAAGCGGAATGGTTGGCCATCCTTTCGAAAGCAGTCCTTCTCCTTATCGATGTCAAAAGTGCGGGTTGACGCAAGCTGAAGGAATACAGTGTGAATAACAGATAGAGATAGAGACTGGTGATGGGTGACAGCATACACACTGCAAACTCTGCTAAAACTAGTTGGTTATAAGGTCAGAAGTATATGCACTGCAAGCGCCCCCCCCCCCAAAGCTGGTTCGAAGTTAACTGGTTTACCGACAAACGGTTTATTAAATTAACGCAGGAAGTCAGTTCTCAAAGTTCACACTTCTCAAAACAAAGCAGTCTGCAGCAGTTCACAGACAGAGAGCTCTAGATTTTAAATTATCTGGTCATCATCTTGCTTTCCAATAAACACAGGATATTTAAAATAGAATAGGAAAAGTAAACGCGTAAGTTACACAAAACAAATGGTACAAACTTACTGTTATTTTAGCAGTGCCGACGACAGAGCACAGGAGCAATACACAAAATACAAAAGCCATTTTAAACTGGCGTCAAAACCAGACAGTCACCTGACCAGACCGTATGACAAGGGACACGTGATCACGATCACCTGACTAACGCTGTTTCCAAACAGATGATACGGTGGCCGATAATCACCATAAAATGCTAAGCGTTGTAGGAGGTACGGGTTACTGTCCTCGACTTCGAAGAACAGTATATTTAAAGTAAAAGAAAAAAGCACATAGCCGGGCATAAGACAAATTGGGATACTGTATGTAATGTATTTTACATTAACAGGGCTTCTTTGTTTAACATAGAACTGAGGGAATTAAAAATATCTGAGAAACATGGGAAATGGGGAACATGAAGTTGTTATAAAAATATGTTTGGCAAACAC
>JAABNX020000151.1:6388831-6418694 GCA_015163995.2 Mormyrus lacerda
TGCAATTGATTGACAGAATAAAGCGCTGACTTGCAACTACTCCTCGTCTCTTCGTGAATCTCTTCTCATCAACGGACCCAATTGGAGACGGTGAACTCCAACAGAACCTAGATTGTACGTATTGAAATCCGACACTAAGACTCCGAGTGGTCCCGTCACGTGATCTCCCGTAATCAGCATCAGCGCACGCGGACAAGGTGTACGCGTGGAAGACGCGCATGCGGATTTGATAAACTATTTGGCTATCAAAACGAAACGTCAAACCCTAAGTGGCGTACAAAAATGATATTTAACGTCCAAGAAATCAACATAGAGATCTTATTAGATTAGGTAAACTTTATTGATTCAAATATGAATTCTTGCTCAGATAGTAATAACATACAAACAATTAATATTATATACATACGTGGGCAGTGGTGGCCTAATGGTCACAATGCCCCATATGGGTTAAATGTAAAGAAAACATTTTGTTGTTGTGCACTGTGTGTCACCACTAATCACCTTATTCTAAATTCCACGTATAAGGTATTGTACTTCTGTGCAGAATCTACGCACCACCCCAGACGTCAGGCTGTGTATGCTGTATGAAACAAGGTTACAGTTCAAACACAGTAGAAAGTCTAGTCTGTTCTACAAATTATTCTGTATTTTTATACACACATTACAGGTTTAACAGAAGTAAAAAAAGTTGTTGCAGCTTTATGTACCATATTAATGAAGTCAAGTCATTTGTTTATGTAGCACATTTAAAAACAATGTTCACACAGGACACTGAATCTGTTCTCCAGTTGAATTTCCGATGGCAGTGCAGCATTATCACACTTACCCTGTACTAAGATGATTTCACCATGACTGCAGAGCATGGGACAGCCTCAGGGTGAGGAGCAATAGCATTTGGGCCAAACCAGGGAACAGTGGAGTCAAGCTCACCACGAAAACACCATGAGGTCATGAACTGTATATGACTATGACCTTTGTGTACAAAAGCTGAGCCTGGGGAGGTTCTAGCTATTGAAAAGGTCAGTCAAGTTTCGCTCAATTCTCCACAGCCACCGAAACCAGCCCTGCTGGGTGTTGTGCACTAAACTGCCCCCCTGCCCCAGATTACCTCCCCTGAGGTAGTCACTCTTTTTTAAGGCCACGTCCCTTCGCTTCTCCTACACGGCAGAAGTGACCGTTTGCTCCAAGTTCATTTCTCTTAGCAGAAAAAAAAAAATCACTTTACTGGTTTACTACTGGTTTTACAATCAAACCTTAAAATTAACAACCTCCTGTAAAATGTTGCAAATGTGACACTTGCTACTTTGACTCAACAGTAATGTTTCTCTTTTTGACAAGACTCGTCTGTGCAAACAGGCACTACAAGTCACAAGAAGCCATTCATTTACTTGAATAAATCAATCTATCTATCTATCTATGTATCTATCTATCTATCAAATATGTTTGACACTTTGTTTAATTGCTTCAATATTTTTCCTGTTCTGTCTTCTTTTCATACCTATGATGGGCAATTAGCTTCATACTCAGCACTGTCACACCTGGAAATGATATGACATTGAACCAAAGTAATCAGAAGTCAGCAAATTTTCACAATTCACTACAGCGATTATGTCATGGGAGGCAATCTGGCAGTTTAGAGTACACCTGTTCTCCTGCATCTACTGTATAAATAGTTTTCAAACTAAACCGGTCAGATGCAGTCTTTGTACAAAATAAGTTCGAACTAACATCGGATTTGCAGAAGTTGAAACCTAAATCTGTTGTCGTTTTTTTTTTCCTAATTGCAGTGATTCAAACAAGCAGGCCAGTCTATTAAAAAAGCTGGGAGTGGGTTGTATATGGTGATCTTAGAGTTTGGTTGAAAAAAGGTTAATATTTTAAGCTATAAAAGATTTTGTATGTGTTTCCGTTTAGAGAGAAACGGTATTTCTCTGCCATGCTAATTACAATTTGTCCTTTTCGAAACCATAGTTGTTCCTTTTTTTAAATTTAGTTCAGTTTATTTTTGTATAGCGCACAACAGAGTTAGTCCATGGTTCTTACACGGGTGTGCTGTAATATATACAGAATAATTCAAAAAATAGGGAAAAGGGAATACAAAGAAATTTGGAGAAATTTGAACCAAAAACTCTGAAGTAGGGAGAAAAACAAACTCTTGGGTTCCAAGGTTACCCGGCATCCTAGCCCCCCTGGGCATGCTAACATTATAGAAGAAAGATTGGGCTTGCTTGCTAAATGGACTGCATTTATATAGCACTTTTCTACTCCTACAAGTACCCAAAGCACTTTACAATTCATGCCTCACATTCACCCACTCACACACTGGTGGTGGTGGAGGCTGCCATGCAAGGTGCCAACCTGCACACTAGGAGCAATTAGGGGTTCAGTGTCTTGCGCAAGGACACTTTGATGGGGTCAGGAGGAACCAAGGCTTGAACCTGCAACCCTTTGGTTGCTAAACGATAGCATGACCTCCTACGGCACCATCTTCCCCTTGCTAAAAGAAAGGTGTGAACTGTGATCAAGTTCAAGTCCATCAATGAGTCAGTTCTCCATGCAGCCTGTGTAGGGTGCAGATTGAAGCCTGCATCCACAATGTCACTCTTCTATGGGAGTGAACCAAAACTCATGTGGTGCCCACCCTAGGCACCATCCGGATATGTGGGAAGTCTGAACACATTACCCCTGCTCTTAGTTCTCTGTACTGGCTTTCTGTCAGGTTCAGGACTGAGTTCAAAGTACTCCCACTTGCATATATGGGAACACTCTTAAAAATCCGGCACCTACCTACTAACAGACCTATATCAAGTTCTAAAAGCCACATCGTCCAGTCAGATCGCAGAACGCACGCTTCCTGGTCATTCCACATATAAAATAAATATATAAAATACAGTGACAGTTGGAAGTGAAGCATTCTGCTACCGGGCCTGTATATTGTGGAATGGTTTGCCAGCATATATTTGGGAAGCTGAATGGGTCTCAGTGAGACGATAAAGAGGGGCTAAGTGGTGAATGAGCCGACAAAATCGCTCCTCCTCCATTATGGAAAAAACACCCCCAGAAGGCTACTAGAGCAGTTACGTTGTTTAATGAAATATATGAGGTTTGGGTCCTCATTATTTTCACAGACACTTAATTGGCTGAACCATCCCGGGACCTCTTGAAGTTGGGCTCCAGCTTCCTCTCTTTTCCTCCTTGTCTCGCTTTTCTATCCTGTTCCTGAGGCGGAATGCCGTGTGCCAGGATGATGACTTCCCGCTCTAAAAGATGCACAGGGAGATGAGAGACACCTTCACTGCAGTCATCCTGATGCAGAAGCCCAGACCTTAAGGGTAAGGAAGCTAGTGGCTTCTCATGACATTTAGGCAGCCAGATCATGAGTCCCTGAGCACAAACAATGGATATCTGCTGAATTAAATTCCAAAGACTGGTACTGATTATACAATGATACTTTATTTACTGCCCTTTTTGCCTAACCCATCCTACTCTCCATGAGACACACACAGGCAGGACCAAGCTTGGGGATTGCAGTGAAGGACAGCCACCTGTACAGTTCAGAGCCTTGCTTGGGGCACATGGACATTTAACTATTCTGCCAAGGCTGGGCACAAACTGGTAACCTTCCAATCACAGGTATGGTGGCTTTGGCCACTGAGCCACACACCATCCCTTAATAAATGTTCATAATAATAGTAATAATAAATTTCTGATGCTTTGCTATGGAAAGCATTTGCATTTATTTATTTAACAGATAATTTTATCCAAAGCAACATTTTCATCATTTTTGAAAATGCAGGATCAGTCAGTCCCTGGAGAAGTTGGGGATGAATGGTTTTGTTTCATGGCCCAACACTGAAATAAATCAGTGATTTGAACCGGCAAGCTCCTGCTGGCACAATTGACACAAGTGCTCATTGGGTAACACTGTCCCCTCACACCCCCAGAGCTGAAGGCCTGGTTCCCAGCCTCTTTCCGGGTGCATGTTCTTCCTGTGCTCTTCACATGGTCTCCCACGCATCCACCAAAGACATGGTCTGCTGTCTGCATGTGTGCGAGTGTGAGCATATGCCCTGTGATGGACAGGCCGTGTGCCCTCTGTGTCCTGGCAAGATGGAGAGATGCTTGCCATGATAGATCCAAAGTCCACCCAGAGCTGGATAAGCAGCCCTTACTTGAGGGTTCCCTTGTGGAAGTCAGGGATGACGGTGGATGTCTGGCCCAACACATAGCCGGAGATCCGAGCTAGTACCTGCCTCACCCTACATGAATCTCACAGTGCTGCATGACATAGCATGCATGCTATGAGTAAAACTCGTGTCACTTTCTTCCACCCAAAAGCAGCACCTTACACTCCATGCATGGCTGCATTGCTGCAGCAACACAAGTGCCATTTAAAATGTTTCTTTTCTCTTGATATTACAACAGAGATTTAAGTGCTATGCAGTGGTTAGACCCAGAGGGTCACTTCCTGACACAGCTACCATCCACTTCCTGTTCCACGCACTACCTGTTATCATTATCATTTGACCACAGTAGGGGAACAGTCACGCATTGCGGAGAGAGATGAGGAATGACGATGTCAGATATTCCCCCAAAGTCCTTATGAGCATTACACAGTGTGTAAAGATCATGATGGGAGGTCAGTCCAAGAGTAGCTTTCCTATCCTCTAATAAACCGCTTTCAGAGTGACTAATGTGTCTGATTATTATATAGGAGGAATTTGCAAATATTTATAAATAACTGATGTTACTGGGTGAGGTTCAGTGGTAATGGAGTTGGAACTATAGCCTGATATCTCCTGGTTTGAGGTCTGAGGAGTTGATAAATGCAATGGAGGGGTGGGACAATAGTGTTCCAAAGAGAAATACAGACATTTTCCATGCTTTATTCATTTTTGATTCAGTATTAGGCATAACATAAAAATGTAACATGTCAACAAATGACCTGTTTTGTAAGCTTGTTTTGTCATGGGATTCGTGTCCCATCAAAGTTTTCAAATCAAAAGTACAAAAATGCCCCCTGGTGGTCATTTTGTCACCACAACACATGTAAAAACAACTGACATATTTTTGTTGCTATTAACAAAGCCATCCTTTGGTACCTGGCCATCCTATTAATGTAGCCATGGCAGATCTGCTTTTTACGATGTTTCTGTCTCCGTTGTCTTTTGTGACTTTGCAGGCTTTGCAGATTCAACCCGGTCAGCCACAGAAGAACCAGAACACCGCCTGGTCCATAAACACATCGAGCTCTAATGCCGTGAGCCTGCTATTGTCCATAAACACTATCTGGCAAAGCAATAAACAAAATCTGATATTTTAGGTTATTGCTTCAGTAAAGCACTTTACCATTAAGGAAAAAAGAATGTAGAAAAATTATGCGTGTGGGGAATTTCTCTGCCATTTTCTATGGGACCAAATTCTGTATCTAGTGACAGACACCTGGCAAGTTTAAGATTGCGCTTTAAAATCGAGATCGAAAGACGAGTGACAACAGACAATCTTGTAAACCTCAATGCTGTTTTAATGTTGTGGGGCTTGCTTAAGATGATGACCTGCACCAGGATGCCGGTGTGCTGGACCAGAGGGTAACTAGCCCACGGAGTGCAAATTTCAAAAAGGAAAAACACATCAGGGCATTTGTACATCCATATGCACCATCAGGGAATGATTTTAGGGTAACCATGACAATTTTAGCCTGCGACTGTAAGGACAATAGCAATAAAACACGCACATTTCACTAATGTATGATAATAATTTAAACTCAAAGTGCTTCTCTATAACAAATACCAATGAGAGCTCTAAATTATTTCCATGCTTAACCAACTCTGCCTGTTCAACTTCTGTTTCCGTTTCGACAGTGGTTAGCTGGTGAAGGTATATTAAACTCAGAAAATCCCCAAGTGCACATAACCTTTTCTAAAAAGACAGCATTTTCAACTCAATGCAGAGAGATAGGAGAAGGAAGAGCTTCTTACAAAAATAATTATGAAGAAGCCCTAGCTGTGTTTGTCAGATCACTATGACACCCATGTCGTCTTCCTCTTTCTGCGGCGTAATTTTCACAAGAAGTGACCCATGAGGGTATTTCGAGGGATGATGATATGTCACTTTCCTGATGTGCAAGACAAGTCTCATATACCATGCAAGTCAGATATGAAGATACACATATTCTCCTTGTTAACTGTTAATCCTTACATAAAATGCCATGCCATGCACCTCTGCACCCATGGATCTGACCATGTCCATATCAAACCATGCCAAGGAAAACACATGGTCATGGTTAATGAGCATTCTTAGTTAACAGAGGTTCAGAGGTTGCTGTGCAATCTCATCAGTTGATGTGGCATTTCAAAGATCCTTTTTAGTGATAATAGACCACAGTTCAGTGCACATGAATTTGCCACATTCATGAAAGCTAAGCATATTAAACATATTTGTTTAGCTTTATATTACAGTTACAAAAAGCAAAAAAGCAGTACAAATTTGTACAAATACTCAACTATACAATGAAAACCTCTAACTCTCCAGCAGAGGCTCCACACGTTCTTGCTGAACAACTGTAACACAGCACACCCTACAACAAAACAATCCCCTTCAATTCCCTTTATGGGCCATCATCTTCTGTGTATCACAGCTCCATTCATCCACTCCAGCTATTCAACGTTCCAATCACTACAGTCCAGGCTTGATGGTTAGGGAAGCACACTTGTAATCAATGGATTGCAGGTTTGAATCCCCCACCAGCAGGCCCCCAAGCACTACTTCCCCAGGCACTGAATTAGCTGCCTGAAAGTCACATATGTTAAATGCAGAGGACACATTTCGTTGTGGTGTGTTAACACTGATCACCTAATTCTACTCCTTTCCAGATCTTCCCTCTGCACCCCTACATCTGGTTTCTACCTCCCACCAGTTCAAATGTTAGCCATACCCACAAGAACCCAGCATGCCAATTTTCACTGGATTGATTGTATTCTTGGTAACTACAAGAGAGCATCACAAGCAGCACTCTAGCTGCAACCCTGCCACACACCACTAGGGGGTGATCAGACTACACATACACACACCAAAGATTACCATAGTTTCCTCATTGTACACCTTAAGAGGTGATAAATAGGCATGGCTAGTGACTCATGATTGCTCCAGCCAAGGGGAGGAACAGTTCACTTTAGCCTCATTTCCACCAACCCGGCACTGGTTCCATGCGTTTCCATTGCAAAAAAATGCCCTGGTCCAGAAAAACGGGCTCCAGCACAGCACCACAGAAAAGCTGCGCTCAGAATGTGGCACCGTATAACATCAGCAAAAGTGGGACAGGCTATGGTGTCCAAACCTTCCATATACCCAGAAAATTCAGTCCATAACCAAAATAGTTAGTCTAATAACGACCGTGCGGGCACTGAACAGTTAGCCAGCTTTTTAGTGGAATAAGATTACATTGTTTTTTTTTCATTCTGATTTTCATTCTGATTGATCTGCTGGGCAGATTTAATAATAAAGTATAAATATGTCACAGGTCGAATAAATAAAATATTGTGGCTTCTGAGTGGTGAAGAGATCATGAGATTTTGCAAACTGCAAAGTTCAGTTACTGGACTTTTTTTTTGCACAATCCTAAAAAGGACAGCGGTAAAACAAAGAGCGAGAATGAAGAACAAACTCACACACAGACAGGGAGCCGACATAAGTGCTTTTGCCGGAGTTTAAAAGTGTAGCAGTTCAGTGAGATATTGGAGTGCCAGCCCATTCAGCATCTTAAAAACAAGCATAAAATAGGTCTTACTATCACTGAGGTCTAAAAAAATTACTGCTCATCCAAGATTTTATCTCATTCAAGCAATCAAACAATGGCTGAATGCAATCATTCCTGCGTAGGCTTAGAGGCAGGTAAATTTGTACGTCATCTGCAAAACAGTGGAAGGCTATATTATATTTTCGCGGTAGCAAGAAAAAAAGCAGTAGAAAGAGTATAGGGCCTAGGACAGAACCTTGAGGGACTCCAGAAGTAAAATATGTTGTAGCTGAATAGAATTCACCCAAATAGACAGAAAAGCTTTGACCAGATAGGTAGGACTCAAACCAAGGGGCAATGCCTTTGATGCCAACACAGCAAAATTCTACGATCCATCATTGGTAACTCACAGGAGGGCAGTTTCAGTACTGTTATGTGATTTAAAGCCAGACTGAAACTTTTCATAGATTTCATTCGCAGTCAGAAATGATTGTAAATGATTAAAAAACATTTTCTCTAAGATCTTGAATAGGAAAGGCAGCTTAGAAATTGGTCTAAAGATTGACAAAGGATCCAAATTTCTCTTCTTGAGAAGAGGTTGTACTATAGCATGTTTAAAGGCAAATGGAATACTCCCCAAGCTGAGACTGGCATTTATCAGAGCGAATACGATCAGCCCAACAGTATCAAAAACATCTTTAAGGAGGCGAGAAGGAATACCATCAGAGGGACAGTATGTAGGCCGCAGCTGTTTTACTAAGCCTGAAAGTGACAAGAAGGATACCGGCTCAAACCAATTAAAGACGGCAGAGTTCAGATGATGAGTAGAATGGGCAAAATCAGTGGAACCAGCGATTATAGTTTTCAGGAGAGATTTTGTCAATAAAAAAGTTTAAAAATGAATCGCAAAGGGTGGAAAATGGCACCACAGGAGAGTTATTAACTGGGTTTACAAGGGAGTTAAAAAGGGTAAACAGAACTTGAGGCTTATGTACATTATTAGAAATCAGAGTAGACATATACTGTATTCCGTTTTTGCAGCCTTAACGGCTCTCAGGTACTCCGAAAGGTGTTCACGTAAAATTAGATTAGAAATACGAAGCTTGTCCTTTCTCCGTTTTCTCTCAGCACACCGGCAAGCACGGCGGAGGGCACGGGTAGATACATTTTGCCATGGCTCAGGAAGCGCTTTTGTGCACTTAGATCTAAGGGGAGCGACAGAATCCAAGATATTAGTGCAAAAAGAATCTAAATAATCTAAAACCTCCTCGGCACCCAAGGCTAGATTGCCTGCCACTACATCAAACGCGGCACTAAAAGGGGAAAAAAAACACCCTGAATGAAATGTCAGGATAAAAATGAACAGAAAAAAACTGGAGACGGTGCTGTCAGTTCAAATTTATTTGGTGTTAATCACTGACAAACAGATGGACTTGCCTTAAAAAATAATTTAGAATTAAAAAAACACTCCGTACAGTGTTGCAGTAGAAGAAAAACATTCATAAAATGAAAAAGAAAGCTTAAAAAAGCAGAAAATAAGTCTTTTCCTACAGACCCACATGGATCCACCAGTCAGACAGAATCACGGCCTGCATGCTTTTGCCATGCTGGTCAGTCGCTGCCATTCACCAGCGTGCTTCCGTCACTCTTCCCGCTGCGCTTGGTGATTCCGCTGAAGTACTTTTCCCGAAAGGCGTTGTGACCCTGGTAGGGGCTGAAGCGGGACTCCAGCACCAGTGCCTGCTTGTCTGAATCCTGCACGGGAAATCCCACAGACAGCTGGTCCACTAGCCATTGCTATGGTTTACATGTAGCTTAGAAATGCAAATCACAGAGAGATTAGTCACAGCAGCAGGTAGTGAAGGGACTAAGGATTTGTAACTCAAACACTGCTGGTTCCAATCCTAGGACAGGTCCTGCTTTGATACTCTCAAGAAACCTTTATAAACTGTAATAGCACTGTAAAACACTACACTCCTTTAGGAAGCAAAACCCCCACAAAGACTAGTCATTAGTGAGACTTAAATGTGACGCTCAGAAGGACACGGATATGAGAACACCTAATCATCTATAATGTCCCGCGCACAATCCCACAGGCCCAAACACCACCCGCCTCCCTCACCTCCACTTCCTTCATCTTCTCCATGGTGATGAGACGTCGGGACGTGTGACTGGACAGGGTCTGCTCGCAGTTGCTGAGCAGCCTGAGGCAGGGGTGCAGGGGGACATTCTCCTCCCGGTACCTAGGAGACATTACGGAGCTGAGTACTGAGCATGCTCAGTAGTAGGGCCTTTCCCTGAAAGTGGAATCTTCCAAAATTCCGTTGGAGATTCCCAAGTGAAATGTGATTGCTAAAGTCCTATCAGGGTGCATTATACCAAGACAAAACAGAAGCTTACAAAGGAGACTACACTTCAATAAGTGATTATAAATAAGAGGAATCATAAATATATTTTTATATTCTACCATACCGATAGCAGTAACTAGCGGCATAGCCATTGTGAAAAAGCGCCACAGTTGTGGTTAGTCAGGAACACTACCAGGTCTAAACATCCATCCCAGATCTTGATCACTAAGGTCAGTGAGAAACATCTCGATGCATTACCAACAAAGCAGTTACTAATGTGCTACGAGATGATTCACCAGTATTACAAATCAGCGTGATTCGATACAATTCCATTCCGCTGACAACCCCTGCTCTCCTGTCTGTCACCTCAACTCCATCACCCAGAGCCGCAGACCTGTTGTCTCCTCTGGACCAGGTCTGGCACATCTGCTGGCTGCCATCAATGACACCACCAAGCAAGTCCAAGGAAACCCAACTTCTCTAGTCTGGAGGCTGAACCTCTGCATCCAGGGACCCTGACAGATGCCATGCTGCCCGAGTCTCCCTGTGTAGGCTAACCTCACCAGTCCTATAAGGCAACACCAGGGTGATGGAAGCTGTCACAAAGTAACCCAAACACTCCCACCAGATGGCATCCATGCAGAATCGGGGGCCTCTTCCTACCCGCAGGTCTGACAATTTTTGGTAATTCAAAAAAAATATGCAGTTTTAATGCTTTTTGAGGGGACATTCAGCTGCTGGGGTTGGTGTGTCACAAAAAGCAGAACTGACAGAGGACAGATTGAAGTATAATTATGATTTCATGATGGAGGATGCCCATTCTGTCAGTTCTCCGGCCCTTTAATGTGGATTTGACAGGTGTTATTTTGCATCTTGAGCACACCAGAGTGCCCGTTTTTTTCCTAGTACCTGCTTTAACACAGCTGTGTGCTCTACTCATGACTCATGTGAGAAAGGAACCGCTGGAATAAAGTGGTGCAAGACCATCACTTACTGGCTTACACTGCCACCTGGTGGACAGCTGCATAATCACCATGTACTCCAGCAATAAATTAAACAAAAATGTAGCAAGAGGCAGATTTCATACCTGTTAGCGTTCAAACATAAATACAGCACATAAAGATTTCGCAGTAAATTTTGCAGAAGGGCCACCGGGGATTAAAAATATCGCTTAGGTATTATACAGCACAGCTGTACACATTCATCTTCCAACTACTCACAGGAAGACCTCAGGCCTCTCTCAGATACCACAATGCACAAGATAGGGATGAAATCAAGATCTCAGACCCTGGAGGTGTGAGGCCACAGTGCAACCCACTGAGCCACTGTGCCTCCCGAATACAATCTTACAGAGCGCATTCAGAACATAGAGGTACTCACTCTGGTCTGTAGACTGGAAGCCAGTAAACCAGTCTCCCTCCAATCACCAGGCAGTGGGCCGCAAAATTTAACAGGTCACTAAAGATGTCACTCAGGTGATACGCCATGGAAACGGGAACGTGACTCTCTCCACCGCTGGGGTGCAACAAAGAGGACATCTTCAAAAATGGGCCGAGGGTACACACAACATGGAAATATAAACACTGTCGATCAAACAACAGATTATGAGTCAAAATCATATTTAAGATGAAGAGACCTTAAGATTATAACAACTATACCATATACAACAACTGTCACCGTGAGAAGATTAAAAGATCTCTGCTATTGTTTTTCCAAACCCAGTCTCCGCGGACCCCCAGACAGTCCACATTTTTGCTCCCTCCCAGCTCCCAGCCAATCAAGAACACCGAATACCTGGTATTGGGAGCTGGGAGACAGCAAAAATGTGGACCGTCTGACGGTCCCCGAGGACTGGGTTGGGAAACACTGATGTACTGGATAAGAACGCCAATACTGAGAAGATACGGGGAAGGGGCAATCTCTACTGAAAGGGATGGGACGGGGGGGGGGGGCGGCACACCCACAAGTCTTCTGCGGGCTTGCCGGACTCTTTTTGGGAGCCTGTTCTCCTAGTAGATTCACGGATACCATATGGAGCTAAGAAAGAGAGGAAACAAACGCGCAAGTCAGCTGTTAATGGGCAGTAGGGCCCCTTCTGACATTTAATTGCTGGACGGGATAAAAGCAGGAATATTGGTAGCATGCCACCTTTCACGGTGATAGATTATGAGCGTACGGTCAGTGATGATGGCGTCAAACAGTGGCCCCTGTCTCCAGATGCCTTTGGACGAGTCCGACACCAGGACATCCACATAGAACTTCTCAGTCTCATACTGGCGGAGGTTGGCCCGAATATTTTCATCTGGGCCACGCCACTTCTGGTTCTTCCTGGATGCTTTTCCTGGAATAACAACACTGCCACTGGTCAGACCCTGGAGCGTCAAGCTGCTGCCAATCATGCTCCCACACACAGGACAACGGTGGTTGAAAATTCAAGGAAGCGTGTTTTGGCCTGAGGTACGAGACTTTACTCAAACTGCTTAGTGTAAAGCTGTAATCAGATTCCTTTGGCCAAACAAATTATTATAATTACTGATACTTTATTGGTCCTCTTGAGGAAATTCTCTTTATGCCTCCCCCAACTTCCTCTCTATAGACAGTGGGCTGGCACTGTTGTGGTGCCCATGGAGCTGCTGGACCTTCAGATCGCTGGCACCGAGGTTTAGCTCAGTGAGCCACATGCTCCCCCCAATAATGTAATGCAATGCAATGATGAAATGTAACAAAAAACACTGCAGGTTCCATCTCTCTCACTGACGTCAGAAATCTTGTGCAAAAGCTGTGCTCATCTCCCTAAAAGCTGAAGATGTACTATCTAATACATATGGTATATATGCATACCTATTCCATGGATAGTGTTGTAATCGATGTCTGTTCCACACACGTATGCTCCAAAGTGGGAGCATGCAACTAGCAGGCTGCCTGAGTGGAAGAAAAGACAGGTGAATGCCAGGACAGATTGGAGCATGGACGCTTGCAGAGACTGTGTCCAATTGTACGATCATTCGATATGTTCAAGACCCAATATGCAGACCACCTTTTCCACTGCATCTCCCTCACATAGAGACATTATATCATCTTTGTTTGGATTCAAACAAACAAAAATATTTAAAAATACCAAAGAAACAAACATTCAATTTCACATTTTTATTTTTGTCCGTTTGGATCATGTTTTGTCCTCCTTGTTCCACTGCGGACCTACAATGCTTAAAATCATAAAAAGAATGTGACAAGCCGGTTGTGACGCTTTGACCCTCATGTCGGACGCACCTCACCTGTTCCAACAAATGGGTCAAACACCAGGTCGTGGGCTTTGACACGAGCATGATTGGCCATGATGAAGGACAGGCCTGCATCCATGCTGGTGTTCCCGATAAAATGCCTTGTCTTCACACTATGGGAGCGAATCAGGACTCGCTGGCCATCAGCAATCTGCAGAGGGCGGGTTGGCAGTTTGGACAGGAGGAAATATCACTACAATAAGCCACAAAGCTGGATGACCACAAACACTCCTTGCTTAAGATCCCACCAAGGAAGATCTGACTTGCTCACCCATCGGCCAAAGTATACATAGAAAGGCTCATCTGGAATATTATTGGGATCAGAGCCATAATCCTCCAGCAAACAAAAGATATGCTCTGGATTCTTCAAGTTCACCTTTCCTTGAAATGGGAGGAAATCCAAGGCCTGGAGATAAAAGACGGCTCATTACACACTCCACCCTGATCTAGAAAATACATACACAGACAAAGAACTAACAACTAACTAATATAACTAGGTACTGAACACATACGTCCCAACACTAAAATCCATGCCCACCTTTTGACCTGCACTGGCATTCACTCCACCCACACAAATCAGTAGACATGAAAAATTTCTGTGTCCACCACTGCTAACTAAAATAAATGATCCCTGCTGGCAACCTATCCAGGCTGCTCCCCAGCCTTGTGCCCTAAGCACTCCGGGATAAGCCTATACTGGATGAATGGATGAAACACAACTGACGGATTGGATGGAAAAAGACTTAACACGTGAAGAGGGTAATGGCTTCTAGAAAAGGAAGGTCCACTTCTGCTCAGCTCCAGTTCCACTAATTCTAAAAGACTGTCCAGTACGATACTCACGTCAATCTTCTTAATTCTGTCCTTGAAGACCAGGGTCTTGTTGAACGTATACACATTTATTTTATATGTTGACTCTTTCTGTATAAAAGGGGCCTGTCAATAAAGAGGAGAAACAAATGTAAGTTCCAGTGGCTAACTGGTTTTGTTTTATTACAGTCGTTTAGTTTTTCACTCACCATGTCATCCGCGGGATATTTCTGAAGGGATGCCTGCAGTTCACTGGGTGTTTGTCCATGACCCCATAGTTCAAACACTGATCTGAGGCACAAGATATGAAAAATATTTCCCTAAATATATCACGAACTGTCGAATATTTACTTTCCTGCTAACAGAATCAGTGTCTGAAATATTTCCTACTTTATCTATCTTAGAATGGTAACCCTTCAACAACTTTATCACATGGTTCCTTTAGGAGAATTGAAACTATGGTAACCCCTCAAATTATTTAAACTGGGATAATTATTCCTTCAATTGTTCTTTGAACACTTACTTGGCACACACAGTTCTTCCCATGATACTGAGCACGTCGTCTTCAGACACATTATTCAGAACCCAGAATGGAGACTATTTAGATTGTGGGTGGGTGAAACCAGAAAGGTTGATATTAGTTTTTTTGTATTCCGTTACAAAATCCAGTTTTACTTGAAAAGGTATTGTTGAATAAATACGGTTTACCGTTTCTTTAAAGTTTTCTGTGGGACAGAATTGTTTGCCTCTTAGCGATAGCAATGCCTTGATCTCCTGTAAAAGAATAGACAGGGTTTAAGAGTTAGTATATAGTATATAGTAGTATTCAGTATATAGTATTTATATATTAATGATATCGGACCAGTCTTCTAGGTGGTAAATATAAAGAATAAAAATTACACTGTGGCTAACAACACAACTAGCGATTTATTTTTGCACAAGTCAGACAACTGGAAAAAACTGAATGGGGAAAACTGTCTTCTTGCGGTCAGCGAAATGAACGTTTTTTGATCAAACCTCTGAAATATGCAAAATAAACAGAAAATTCATTCAAATAGAGGAAGACGTACCGGTAGTCTAAATTCAATATTATCTTGTGCTACATGTAGCAAATATTGCCTACACGCTCGACTACAGTGAAGCGCCATGTTGCGTGTCACGTCTAAAACAGACCTTACGGAAATACGTCCCTATTACATGGCGTTCCACATCATGTTTCACAATTGCTGCTAATCACGACTTTTAATTTGTTTATTTAAATTGAAGGTATACATAAAGTAATGACAGAATTACAAAAATGCTGATTACACAACAAAAAAGAGCTAGTGGCAAGAATGTTTTTTTTAATACAACACTCCAATAATATGTGCTTCTTTCAGTAGATTTAACATGATATAACTGAGAGATATTCACTGTTTTACAGTTTAGAAGCATGAATTGTTTAGCAGAACTTTCAAAACCGTTTTATTTCAGATATCTTTCCTTGTAAACATAGACATCGTGATGCTGTGATGCTGCATTCCACAAGAAGTAATAGTTTGTCAATCGTATTCAGAGATTTAAGAGTGTATGAGAGAATATATGACAAAATAGAGATAAGGCCCATGTTGATCATTTTGTGCTGTGTGACGTGTTCTGTGACTGAGCTTATATTTTTCTATGTATTATGAAGTATCTTTGCAGACCTTGATAAAGAAGTCAGAAGTTGTCATCTCCGATTAATGACCTGGCTGGCAAATATATACATCTGTTTGTTTGTAGAGTGTATACATAAGAAAAGACCGTCTTTGAGCCAGATAGTACTTCATTCGTTGCAGTCGTTGTTTTCATATCAATAATGTCACCCAACTGAAAACTGTCTTTAACCTGATCAGTTTGTATGTATTCCATGTGCGGTCGAACTAAGCATTCGCAAACGCATCTAACTAAAACCAACCTCGTAAGATTCTTTTTCTAAACTCAGCCCATCGGTATAACAACAACAGATGATTGGATAACAATTGACATGTAACGCGGCCCGAAGTTTTGATTGGCTTGTGAACACGTCAATCAGTGTTATGAGGTCAGAAAGTATCTGCATCATCCGCACTTAAGCTGTGCAGAGTGTCAAGAAAAGATAACAGGAATGTTACCGTCGGGATGTCGCCGCAAGGCTGAAGACAAATAAACATCGTGACAGCTAAGGAAGGTTTGTAAAAAGTTACTATAAATGCCTTTCTGTGATTATATGTAAATAGGATGAAAAATCTCAGAGACAACACGAATGATAAATTAACGTACGCCGCCACTTGTATGTTGAAAATGTCTAGTTCAGGGAAAATTAATTTTAAACCTACATGAAAGTTGAAGCACGTCTGGGAAATAACTATGATACTAATCGACTGTGTATATGAAACTGTTCGACAACTGCATCTGTTTATGCTAAACTTTGTGCGCGTACTTTAGGCATCATCGTTTCGAGAGTCGCTAGCTTACCTGTAAAACAGGCTGTCAGCATTAATGCTATTTACCTGCAATGTGCGCACTCTGACCTAGGTATTTGATTGCCGATGAATACGCATTACCTTATATGGTAATGTGCGAATGGTTAATCAAGGTGGAACAAATATTTTAATGTTTATGTTAATGGTTATGAATTTGAATGAGATGTTTTAAAAAGTACGGAACATCTTAAAAATTTGACCAAAGACATTTTAAACAAGGGTATAGGCCTATTTGATGTAATGATTATTAGTTAATCAAATATAAACAGAACTTGCTTGCAAATCCAATACGACCTTTTTCCTCTGCAGAAAATGACATGCCTGGTTGTAAGCTGATCCACTGCGTGTTCCTATACAGTAGCCCTATCATGAATACGGATAATGCGGAAGATACGGGTAACACTATAACGGGATCATGTGCAAGCTCTGTGAAAGGGTTAAAGGACAGCTGGCAGAAATGGTCCAGCGATCACCGGGAGTACCAGAAACACAACCCGTTTAGCGATGGCAGCGAGGTGACAGCATGCATCAGGAAGGGACAGGCGGGGTATGGAAGACCCCAGGAGGGATCCAAAACGGAGCAGCGAGGTTTCGATGCGCACTCGCACATCGGGAGAGAGGTGAAGGAGCTGTGTGACGTCATCCAAGATATAGGCGAGAGCCGTGAGGATGGGACAGTCACGGTGGAGTTCGGGAGACTGTTCGAGTGCTACGTCAGCATCTCCAACAAGTTGGTAGGAGTACTGCTGCGGGCTCGGCGCCAGGGACTGGTTCACTTTGAAGGCGAGATGCTGTGGCAGGGACGGGACGACGGGGTCCTCATTACTCTGCTGCGGTGATCAGTGCTGGTCACACCCAATAAAACTATGGCGTGAAATGGTGACCCCAGGACAAGACCCCCACCTGGAAAGCCAGTCCACGAGGGGGCCTGACCTCACCATATACCTCAGCATAGTTCACTTATACAAGTAAACCTTCTTTACAAATGTTAAATTATAAAGTGGAAACAATGTATACTTACACTATCTAAAAAGGAAAATTAAGCCACTAATACAAGCTAGGAATAAAGTGCCATTGTACACTGAAGGTGTTGACTACTGGTCTTGAGGTGATGGTGTTTGTCTATACATGTATGATACCTACGTATTTTTCATTAACATATTACAAAATCTTAGTTATACAGTAACTCACCAGCTTTCACGTACTTTGGTTACAGAATCGATATCCACCATTTCGCTAAGCTACTTAGAGACATAGATATTTGAACAGATATTCACCAGTTTTCAGATTTACCGTGGTTAAAACTTTAGATATTCTATGATAAGCACTGGATCATAATGGGCTGATTGTTCTGCTTCATATGCTTATGCTTTTAAAGAATTTCTGGGAAAATAATATTGGGGTAAATTACTGAGATGCAAGAATCCTATTTGCTTAAAAGTTCATCTGGACACAAATCTCCATCAAGCAATCAGACAAAGCATTTATTACAATAATTAATTTTCAATATACAGGCATGAACATAAAATTTACAACCATATTCAAACCAAGCCCTGAACTTGAGAGCCTTTCCTGCCTTTATACATTATTTAAAGGTTAGTTCTTTGTCGTTACGCATCACTTTTTATACCGTTAACTGCTCTGTTCCTGGAAATACATTCAATCAGGCAACACTATGCTAATGATCCACAGAAGCTGGAGGCCAGTGACAGTCAGCTGTACAGTATATCCACTGCCGGCGGGTGCATTATGGGTAAATGACTGTTATGTCAGCTATGGTGAAATGTTACACTAGACCTTTTTATGCAATTGGACAGGAACAATTTGAGAAATTAGAGTCTTAAGATGCATGAAGGTCATGGGGGTATAAAAACTTCCAGTTAGAGAAAATGACTTGGGCCTCGTCTCAGAAGGGTATACATGCTTCTATGAGGCATATTTGCAAATAGGAAAAAAACAAACAATATTTGATGGATTATAAGTTACATACTCATCTACTTTTGAGTTATAACTGTCAGTGCGGCATATCTCATTCCACTCGCATAACGCTGTGGTTTAACGTAATAAATGAGATTCAATGCTAGTGCTTAGCAGCATATTCTCATTCCAAACATTCAGACTCGGCCCATGCAGAGACAGAACGAGCACTAAGGTACGCATGCCCTGGCTGACAGAGTGGAACGTGTTTCACTGCACCGGGTCACTGCTCATGAGGTTCAGCCTCTGGATCAGCTGGTCAACCTGAACACAGATGCAGACATGGCAGTGCATCAGCATAGTCCACACAAGGACGTATGAGAAAGCATGCATCAAGATGAGTTCTCGGTACAAAATGCATGAAGTGCAATGCAGTGGTCGTTGGACACCGGTGGCGACCAAACTGAACTAAATGGATCAAGTTCATTTTTGATTTAAAACTGAAGAGTGCATTCTGAGTAATGTGACCACGGACCTGGCGGAGGTGCTTACCGTGATAAACCACATGGAGTTGGGTCTGTATATGAGGCGTGACGTAAAGCCCATCTGACTGACTGGTGCCAGAACGTGGAGGTGCAGGTGAGTTACAGAGCAGAAGGGAGGCCAGTGGAAGCCCAGCCTGTGAAGATTGTTGGTAGTATTTGACCGCCGTTAGCACAGACAAACCCTGTGACCCTGACGGGGATAAGTCATCGGAAGACAGACGGATAGTCCAGAAATCTTTCCCGGTCAATAAATACAGTAAAGTTTGCAACATATTAAAAGCCGGGGATGGGAATTGATCCTACAAACCTGGCAGTGAGAAGGTAGAGTGCTACTGCGGAAATCCAAAGTAAACAATAAGCCTTTCAAATGAAGCAAAATGACATTAATCTCTCTATATTCTGCAGGGAAAGGTGAACATCATCATACCTGATATCATCAAGATCTGTTACGTTATTGTTCTGCAGGATGGTCTTCCCCAACTCTACCATCTTCTCCACTGTTGACAGGCAATAAACGAGACCAACCCAGCTGAACCACAATATTGCAAGACATTGCACCTTTAGAAAATCAGATGCTTGTGTATATTATTATTATTATTATTATTATTAGCAACCTAAGGGAACATGATCCTTCCGCAGGGATTTACAGTTCCCAACGTGTTTTGTAGGAACCACCAGATAATGATGTGGAGCGCCAGGGTTTATGTCTCTGAAACAGGAAAGCTCTTCATCCTGTGGCGACACAGACAAAAATGTTGTATATCATTCCGTGCCTATGCTCAATTATTGTCTATTTTGGAGTTGGTATACAGTGAAATGATTAGTGATGCCTTGCGTGTAACGTACATTAAAGAAGCCAAGTCAAATCACAGGACTCCATCTCACTCCGGCTTCAATGATTTAAGTGGTGTATCGTAGCAAACATGGCTTTAAGTGGAGAAAAACCGGTGTCAGTACGCCTCTTGTTATTCAGTGCGGGCGGATTAGAGTATGTTGGAGTACGCCGTCTCCACCGGGTCCGTTGATCAGAAGAGTCTCACAGCTGAGACGTGGAGAAGTTGCAGGTCCAAGTTTATTCTCTGGCAGATTGCAATCAGGGAGCGATGATCTGACATACGTTCAGCATGTACAGTAAGAAGCTCAACCATATGTATCAGCTTGATTCCTTTATAGCTCGTTTGGGCCTTTTCCCCCCCTCTCTGTACCTTCTGACTCTCACGTATTATATGTTCAATATTTGTTCTAATGAGTTGTTTAGCACTTATCCTACTGGAAGGCAAAAGATAACTGAAGGCCACTCACGTTCTTTGTCTGTTCCCTCTGTATCAATTGCCCTGCCGGCGCCTTGTCAGTCCTTGTTTTGATTAGTTAGAGCCTTATAGAATCATTCCCACAAGTACCGGTACTCCGAAGAGAAAAACGAAGAGGGACAGGTGTTGTGCTCTAAACCGCCCCCTGTCGTAATCGCTGCAGTGAAAAAGATTTCTGATTACTTTTGGTGTTTGGTTTGATGTTATATCATTTCCAGGTTTGACGGTGCGAAAAGAAAAGCATTACACCTTGCGTTTGGATGCAAAAGTATCAAGTGTCACATTTACAGCGTTTTACAGGAGGCTGTTAATCTTAATTTAAGGTTTGATTGTAAGATACCATAATAAACCAGTAATGTTCATTTTTTAATCGCTTAAGGCAATTAAAATAAAGTTACAGCGAGCGGTCGCAGGAGACGCGATGCCATATTTAAAAAGAGGGGAGGGTATGGGGGCAATTTGGAGCACAACACCTGTTTTGCATTCAAGCACTACTAGCCAATACCCTCACATGAGCAGCTACATAAGTAATATTTCATTAAGTTTTGAAAATTTTCTTCACTCCTGGTTTTTACTGACCGCCGATAACTAGAACATCTAATCACTATCACTGTCAGAGCTACGACGTACTTATACTTACAGAATACAGCAGATCAGATTTAACTTCTTTACTGATAATCTTGCAAAATATGCATTTATTATCGTATCCATCATTTTGACCGCCGCTGCTGTTGTTTTCTCCACTTCTTTCTACGACCTCCGTACCTTCACTCGTAGCCATCTTAACGAGTGTCTGCAGACCAGGAAATATAGATGATTTCGGTAAACATCGACTTAAAGGGAAAAGCAAACAATTATCGATTCGTTGCACGGGAGCTATTTGAATGCCCACGAAGAGTATATACAGTCCTGTACGCAGGACGGTTGATAGATTATTAATAGTTTCGGGGCAGTGCCGTGTAAAGACTGTTCAAAGAGCAGGTGCTCGACCGGGGCAGGGGGGCATGGTTCTTAAAACGTCTCCGCTAAAAAAATCATTTATGAATCGTTCGGATTCGGAGTGTCCAGCCTGGTGATGCCTCTACGTTTACCACTTGAAAAATATACGTGGGGGGTAATCCATGAAAGTAGTTAAAGAAAGTTAGACCTCCCCGAAAAAGTCATACTCAACCTATCGCCATCTCTAAACTTAGTCTCATGTCGTTCCACTAACGCCGCAGAACAAACGCTGCTGATTTAGCTGTATGAAGAATACAAAGATGTAATTGCTAAAATTACAAAACACTCTGGCCATAAATAAAGCTAGTGAATTGGCTTTGCAAAGAATTGCAGACAGACGAATTGTGTAAGTCAGGGGTCACCAAACATGGTGCCCTCGGGCACCAGGTTGCCCCAAAGGACCACATGAGCCGCCCGCGGATCTGTTCTAAAAATAGCACAACTCACCATGCAGTGACCAGCGTCTAAAATTTGATTTTATCCAGAATTTTATTCTTCTTTAATCATATTTGCATTTATATAGATTTGAAAATGACAATATCTAAAAAAAAAAAACATTTAAAACATGTTTATTATACATGAAAATTAGATAAGTTTATGAGGGCGTTTCAAACTGGTAGTCTTTCGTATGGCTCAGTACTCATGAAGTAGCTCTCAGTTTCAAAAAGGTTGGTGACCCCTGGTATAAGTTATATAAAATAAATGTACCTAGTACAGTGACAGGGTGGTTTATGGTGCCTTACACTGCGAAAGTTTCTGGTTCAATTCCCAGACCCAACGGGGAACCTTCTGCATGGATTAAGTTAACGTGTCATTCTTACTGTATATTGTTATTCTGTAGTATTCGGTCTCTGTAAAATACTTTGAATTGCATCCGTGTGAAATGTTCTGTACAAATAACCGTATCTCGTCTTCTGCTTTTTCTAATAAACTTTCAGAGTAGACTGTGACTAAATAAAATATAAAAATATTTTCCTGTTCATATTATTTCAGTAATTGCATTTCATGCTTGACCTTTGTAATATGGGTACGCTTTTATTTCAATTGTTTTGGAATGCAGAGACGTGATTTTTATTGCCTTTTATTATTTTCATCATATGACATATAGTAGTAAGAGAGCGGAATGTCGTCCCGCGGAACGATCTTTTGGGAATCCGTTCTCGCACATTGTAGAGTTGTTCAAGAGAGTCTGGCTGCAGACATCGCAGACATCCGCATGTCCACTGACACGCAGGAAGTGACATTACAGATCCACTGAGATGCGCAGCCATAGATATCTTCCGTGATACATCAATTGACATGTCACAGCAGCAGCTCCTTCTCGATTTTTACAATTAGTTAATTTAAAAATGGTTCGGAGTTACTCGTTTGTATGCATGTATTTTTAAATTAAAGATTATTTTAAAACAGTTTGAATTATACACTTTAAAAAGTAGTTTGTACTTATCAAATTACAAGTAATGCAATTTTTAATTATAAAATTCAAAAATATGATCAGCTTATCAGCTGTAGTCCTGATTGTGACTGTCAATGGTGACCAGATTTTTCCCTCCCCTGGAGTTGGCTCGAGATTTCCAAGCTGCCTTTAAGGAGATTTTGATCACCCCGCTGTGGGATGTAGCCTGGGCGAACGTCTGGTGGGTCTGGTCCGGGCTGTCCTTCGAGGATTTCATAGGGTTGTCGGTCACCCTAGATAATAGCCTCCATAAACTACGTCGCCGTCGCTCCCAACCACAGGCACTCCCATGTCCTGTTATAGCTGAAGATCCCAAACCAATGCAGCTCGGAAGATCCCCACTCACCCCGACTGAGCGGAGGCGTCGCACCGTTCAAGGCTTGTGCCTGTACTGCAGCAAACCCGGACACACCTCCGCTCCTGTCCAGTTTGTCCTTTTCGCCTCGAGCCATCATCTAAGGTAGGCCATTCAGTATTTTTGGGGATATCACAGGCGCAGTTGACAGTACCTGTTGAAGGTCAGTAATAAAATCCATCGCCAAATACGACCAGGGACATGTTGGGATTAGCAGGGGTTGAAGGAGCCCTGCGGGTGGCTGGTGTGATGTTTTAAACTGGGCACATTTAGGGCAGGAAGCAACGTATTGCTCTACGTCTTTCTTCCATCCTGGCCACCAGTACCATGATAATAATAATAATCACAACTTGGTAGCAGCAAAGCATGATAGTGTCAGAATGGGCGCCGCTTAGTCAGTCGACGTAGGCGGATCATACTGCTGGGAAAGCATGTCTGCCTTAGTGTTCTTGGAACCTGGAAGGTACGTAACTACGAAGTTAAATCACGCGAAGAACATAGCCCAGCGAGCTTGACGAGGGTTCACAACTATGTCATTCTGACATGAGTGGGCCACTTCTCAAAAATGTGCCGTCTGATTGCTCTCCCTAAGCTCCCTACGGTGATAGATTTGGCTGAACTGTTACTAACCTGGGTCTTTCCTTACTATGGCGTCCCCGAGGACATTGTATCCGTTCGGGGTCCTCAATTCACCTCGTAAGTGTTCCGTGCCTTATGCTCCAAGCTAAATATTTCTCTGATCTTCTGCATATCACCCCCAATCCAATGGGTTAGCGGAGAGAACTAACCAGGAGGTTTCCAAAGCGCCACGGCTGTTATGTCAGGACAAACCCGCAGAGTAGGCTTCTTACCTCCTGTGGGCAGAATATGCTTTAAACGCTTGTGTAAACCCTGTCACTAACCTATCTCCTTTCCAGTGCGTTTTGGGTTACCATCCACAGCTTTTCTTATGGGATTTGAACCCCGGAAACATACCTAAGGTGGAGGAGTGGTTCCAGACTACCCAGGAGATGTGGCACCGAACCCAGCATGCTCTCACCGCTCAGTCTACTCGGAAAAAGGTGCAAGCGGATCGTCGTCGCAGAGTCGCCCCATCCTATCATGTGGGGCAGAGGGTCTGGCTCTCTGACTCCCACCTGGGTTATCTCAGTTGTGCATACAGAATTCCCCCTTCGAAGTTGACATTGCTGGGGATCGGGGAGTGGCCGGAGTGCGGGCCTGTTTTGGCTGGGATTGAGCTTGTGGAGCAACGACACTGAGCTATGTTTGTATGCAGTCTTGTTCTTTGTAAAGTTGTTGTGTTAGGTATTAGTGGTGTTTATTAGCAGGTCATTGACTACAATTATGAGGTGTACTAAGTGTAAGTTTCAAGATTCAAGATTCTTTATTTGTTACGTGCAAGGTATACAGGTACAACATACAGTGAAATGAATCCTGATCCGCTCTTTTAACTGTGCAATAGACAAGGGAAAACAATAGGCACAATACAATACAAACTTACAACATGAGACTGACTTAAATAAGGAGGTTAAGGGTAACAGGATGAAAATAAACTATAATATACAATAAGGAACATAAGTGTGCAATATAAGTTACTTATGCAAGTTTGAACCTGAGATTGCAAATAGTTCTAAGACAGAACAGGTGCAATGAAGTGATTCTTTAAAGTGCCAGGGCAACTGCTGCATTGTACATAGCAGACAGAGTAGAGCATGAGATATGGACAATGAAATGTGGCAACCAGTATAATTGATTGTCACAGTTGAGGTTTATAGCGGTCAGACAGTATAAGTTATTATAGCAATACAGGTATGAGATATATAGTAGTATCATGTAATAACATGGACATTACAGTATAGTACGTAATGATATGAGATATGTAATAGCAGCATGTAATAACATGGACATTTACAGTGTAAGTTATCGTAATGATATGAGGTATGTATTAGCAGATGTAATAGGGAACTTAAAACGGCATGTCCTTGTTCAGAAGACAAATGGCCTGAGGGTAGAAACTCCTCCTGAGTCTCTCTGTTTTGGCCACGATGGTGCGGAACCTTCTGCCTGAGTGCAGGAGATGAAAGAGTTTGTTTCCTGGGTGAGAGGAGTCTTTTATGATCCTAATTGCCCTGGTCCTACATCTCCTGGAGTAGATGTCCTGCAGGGAAGGGAGAGCTGACGTGCAGCAGCGCTCCGCTGCTCGGATCACTCTCTGGAGGGCTTTCTGGTCCTGAACACAGCTGTACCCATACCAGGACAAAATGTTCTGTGTAATGATGCTCTCCACAGCACCTGAGTAGAAAGCTTTCAGAACAGCAGGGGAAACCCGAAACTTTCTCAGCTTCCGAAGGTGGTACAGTCGCTGCTTTGCCTTATTAACTTGAACATTGATATGTCCAGCCCATGTCAGGTCCTCAGAGATGTGAACGCCAAGGTATTTGAACGAGCACACCTTCTCCACCGGGGCACCGTTGATGGAGAGTGGTCTTTAGTTGCGCTGTCCCCGGCTGAAGTCCACCACCAGCTCCTTCGTCTTGCTGACGTTCAGCCAGAGGCAGTTCTCCTGAGTGCCAGGTTCTCCACCTCTTCCACATAGGCCATCTCATTGTTGTTGGAGATTAACCCCAACACCCCTGTGTCGTCCGCAAACTTTACAATGTTGTTGGAGTCATGAGTGGCCACACAGTCCGAAGTGTACAGTGAGTACAACAGCGGAGAAAGTACACACCCCTGAGGCGCTCCTGTGTTGGTGGTTATGCTGTTGGAGACAGACCTGCCTGCCCGCACCACCTGAGATCTGCCTGTGAGAAAGTCTAGCACCCACGTGCACAAGCGGATGTTAAGTCCTAGGTCTCTCAGCTTGTTAAACAGTCTATAGGGCACTATTGTGTTAAATGCTGAGCTGAAATCAATAAACAGCAATCTCACATAGTTACCCTGTTTCTTGTCCACGTGGCTGAAGGAGGTGTGCAGGACGTGGGAGATGGCATCCTCTGTGGATCTGTTAGAGCGGTAGGCAAACTGGAGTGGGTCTATGGTGCTGGGGATGTAGGAGGAGATGATGTGCTTGATCAGTCTTTCAAATACCTTCATAACTACTGATGTCAATGCAACAGGGCGGTAGTCATTCAGGCATGAAGGTTTGTTGTTCTTGGGCACGGGGACGATGGTGGATTTCTTGAAGCAGGAGGGGACCACGGACTTCGCCAAAGACTCAGTGAAGATGGAGGTAAACACACCTGACAGTTGGTCTGCGCAGCAATGCAGCAGGCGCCCGGAGATGCCATCCGGACCCGCCGCCTTCCTGGTGTTCACCCATCTCAGCGCCGCGCGGACGTGGTGCTCTGCGATGCTGATGACGTGACCATCCTCAGTCGACCGGCCGGCTGGTAGCAATAGCCGCCTGGCTAACCTCAAAGCAGGCGTAGAATGCGTTCAGCTTGTTAGCAAATGCAGAGTCGGCGCCGATCGTCGCGGTGTCTTTAGCTTTATAGTCCGTAATAGTGCTCAGTCCATGCCACAAGCTTTGTGCATCACCCTGATGAAATTTCGATTCGATTCGCTGTTTGAAATTGAACTTGCAAGCTCGAATCTGGCGGTGAAGTTTGTAGGAGGCCGCTTTATAAGCGGTCAAATCGCTGGTAGTGAGAGCAGCGTTGTAAGCAGCAGTCCGGGCGTTCACAGCAGTGCGAATAGAACCGTTCGGTATAACTTGTCTTAGTTTGAAGTCCTCTGCCACAATGAGCGCTGCGTCTGGGTGTTTGTTTTGGAACGCACACAGCACATCGCGCAGTTCGGATAAAGCTGTACCTGTGTACGCGTGGGGTGGGATGTAGACCACCATGGCGGTGAACTCGCGAGGAAGGGGAGACACTTAATGCTCAGGTATTCCAGATGAAGCGAGCAGCAGCTGTAGAGAGTGGAAACACTCCGTGCGTCGCACCACTTGTTGTTGATCATGAAACACTCCTCCACCTTTAGCCTTGTTGGACTCTGCCGTTCTGTCCATACGGTACACAGAGAATGAGTCCAACAGCATGTTACAGTCCCTCATGTCTCGTTGGAAAGTAACTCTGGCCCGTAGATCGTCCAACTTGTTGTCCAGTGATTGAACATTAGCCAGCAGGAAACTCGGTAGTGGTGTGCGATGAGCTCGTTCTCTCATTCTGTTTCGGATGCCGCCACGTTTTCCCCGGCGCCTCTTTGTTCTGCGCTGTGGGTCAGCGTCGCGTCCATTGTTGTCATCCGGGCCTCATAGTATCTCAGACGGCCACGACGGGTCAGACTTAAAAACGGTCAAAATTAAATGCGAAAACTGATTTCCTATTTCCAGTAGTGTTCTACTGTTATAGGTAACTAACCCCAGTGTCGTATTTGCACAAGCCGTAGAAAAAAACAAATAAATAACATAAAACGAGCACAGTCTGTACGGAGCGGTCGGGAAGGCATCTGGACGTGGCCGCGCCACAAGTGGGTCAACCTACTGCACGGATGCAGAAGCGTTGTTAGGCAAGGGATTAGAACAGTCAGGGTAAACTAGACATGGACCGTGAGTTTGAACGTGAGCTAGATGACAGGGGATGGGCACCCCCGAAAAATGCGGTGTGGAAGTCGCTAGAAAGGCAGATCCAGGTAGTGAAGGAAGTCATAGAAGGAGCAAGTAGGGAAAGAGATAAGGAGAAGGAGGTAGCTGACGCCTGGGAGCGTATGTGTGGGGCAGTTTGGAGCGTCGGATGTCGATTAGAGAATAAGAGAAATACTGTGGAAGAAGGAGAGAGAGCATGCTAGGCAGAGAGACGAAGCAGCACGTCAGGAAGCGAACGCTAATATGATGTAGAAGGGGAAGTGTAGAAAAGAGGGAGTTATGCATGAAGAGGAAAGGAGAGTGTGGGCAAGATTAGCCATATTTTGGCAAGGGACAGACCATCTCAACTCTAAGAAAAAGGAGGAGTGTAAATCACTCTCTCAGAGAGAAAGCAGATAAGGAAGACAGCGACCTTAAGCTACTACTGATACAGCTATTGAAGCTGCAGGTGGGCGAAGTGAGGAAAAATGTTATTGACGACAAAAAGAAAGAGCAGGGAAGGCAGGTGGCGGGGGTGTCCCCAGAGGGACCACCCATATACCCACCTGGCCCTTGGAACGGGCCACCCACCTAGCAACAGGGGAGGTGGGGCCAGCAATGGAGAAGGCGCCAAGGTGATTTGGGCTGGGGAAGCAGGGGCCGGGGCTGGAGAAGGGGCACTCCGCAAAGGGGACCGCCGTCAGGTGTCTGTTTTAGGTGTGGGATGAAAGGACACTGGGCCAGGGGTTGCCTGCCCCCGGTCCCAGGCAATGTGTGCGGCAGAGGAGGCCCTCCTAGGAACCAGGTGATGGCCACGGCAGGACAGTATCCGGAGATGGGCGAAGGGGAGTGGAACTGCGACCCCTCCTCCGCTCAGTGACGGTTCCTGCAGGTGGCCCAGGACGCAGGGGAGGCAGACCCTATGCTGTCCTTTATGGTCACGGACAAAAAAAACTGCCATTTCTGGTAGACATGGGAGACACGTATTCCACCCTTAACCTGGTCCCTGAACATCACCTGTCTACCTGAACAGTGACCATTGTGGGCTTCTCGGGGGAAGAACAGAGACTGCCAGTCACCGGTGAAGGTTGCGGTGGGGAGACAGACCTTTCTCCACTCGTTCGTGGTGTCTTCTTCTGTTCCAGTGAACCTCCTGGGACGGGATATGTTGGTGAAGCTGGGGGCCTCCATCCTGTGTTGTGCAGATGGACTGGTGGTTACCTTGCCGGAAGGCACTGGTCTGCGGTGTGATGCCCGGACTACGGGCTCCGGACAATGACTCGTGCAGCCGGTCCAGAATCAGGCCCTGGCAGACATCTATTGGGGCCTACTGGAACCCAGCCTGGCTGGCATCCTAGCGGCCTACTCAAAAAAGCTGAAGCTGAAAAGGACAATGATCCTAAACATACCTCAAAATCCACTGTGGAAACCTCAAGAGACTCAAGCTGAAGCTTTTGGAATGGCCGTCACAGTGCCCTGATTTAAACACTGAAAATTTTTGAGTACATCTTTAAAGAGCTGTGCATGCAAGACAACCAAAGAATATTACAGAACTAGAAGCCTTTTCCAAGTACGAGAATTGAAAGACTTTAAGCTGGGTATACCAAGTACTGATTATGTAGGGTGCCCAAACCTTTGCAGAGTGCCACAATAATGTTTTTATTTCTTATCTTTTTTCAATTCATGAAATAAAAAGTAACTATGCATCAATGTTCGGTGAAAATATTGTGCATTTTTTCCATTTCCTCCAGAAACTGTATTTAGATCTTTTCCATTAAAAAAAATACCAAAATATGTTATTTATCAAGGGGTGCCCAAACTTTTGCATACCACTGTAATGGTTCTGTCGAAGTGTTTACTGCACTTATTTTCAAATCTACCTAATCATATACTAAATAAATGGTTAATAAATAGCTTCATCAATATGGCAGTACTGAATATTAAATGTTGACTTACAGGGAAATTTACATTTACATTTACAGAATTTGGCAGACGCCCTTAGCCAGAGCGACTTACATAAGTGCTTTAAGACTCTGCTATAAATTTTCCTCGATACTAGC
>JAABNX020000151.1:6428412-6444261 GCA_015163995.2 Mormyrus lacerda
CCCCCCCCACAGCCCTGAGCAGGATAATTCAGTTCAGCTCAATTGTATTTGTTTTTAAATAGCGTCTTTCACAACATAATTGCACCAAGGTGATTTACATGGATGTGTTGCGATACGATGATGTCGTACATTATTACGATATACAGCATAATTAAGACAAAAAAATACAAAAACAAGGGAAAAGGAAGACAAACGAAAGAAAGAAATACAGATGAGAGGAACCAAAAACACCCAAGTAGGGACAAAAAAATCCTCTGGGGGTCCAAGGTTAACTGGCATTATTAAAGAAATAGGTAAATAATCAATAATTCAACTTAAAATGTGTATAAGAGGAGGAGGTCTGTCTTCTGAAAATTTGATCTAAAGGTAATTTATTTAGGAAACAAGAGGAAGCAAACATTTGGAGCATTCCGGTACCAACACTGATATTTGAACTTACCTCCCAGCTCTTGTTGATGGGCTCGCTGAAGAGGCTGTCCATCAGGTTCAATGGATCTTCCTCCACTGAGATGAGCTTTCTTCGCCTGGCCTCTTTTCCATTCATGTTCAGTGACCACGGGACAAAGAACGTGTACAGGTGGTCGACTCTAAACGGGGAGTCAGGGTAGCGGTAATCACAGACCGGCACATTTCCCTCATCGTGAGTAGCTCACGTTGACTGCAGTGAGACGCTTATCTAATCTTTCCAAGTGGGCTTATGCATCACAATAGCGACAAATTTTCTGAGCTCAGATACATTATAGTGGAACTTAATTAAAAGAATAAACAAAACATTATTTCCCGTAAAGTAAGTCTGTCAGTATAAGGCACATGTGAATTGCCTTGTAATTCAGACGCAAGCACATTTCCACAAAAATGGCATCCCTGGATAATTCAATTCCGAAAAACCACACATTCCTCTAGAAATTTACCTGTACATGTTCTTGAGTGGTGTTTTCTAGCCAGCTATGGCCAACTCATACCCCAGAATACAATGGCAAATGTTTTTTTGCAAATGATGATGGTCAGATCATGTCTTAAAGTCTGCTGGAAGCAATCTATGAAACATATATGCGCAGAACTTCCATTGTGTCCCATTGCAAGAGTAAAAGTTTTATATCTCCACAGTTTTTTCGTAGCAGTCCCAGGTGAGCACTTACTCTCGAATGCTGTATGCGACGCCCATAGCTGCTGAGCCTGCTGCTGAATGATCAGTGCTGGAGGACCATGCAATTCTGAACTTCCAGCCCAGGGGGCAGCTTATAAATCCCCAGAACGACACAGAGGCAACTCCCTAGGCCAACCCTCCTGGGTGACCCCCCTCCCCCAAAATCCAGCCAATGTTAGCCTTTCACAGCAGGGTTACAGAACCTTCTGGTGGTACATTAACTCAATCTGCGGGCTGCAGTGGTAGCAGAGGTGGTGGTGGGGGGTGGGGTCGCATGTTCTGGAAGCAGACCAAATGGGACAGTGTCAGAGCAGGATAGCCAGCAAGCAGATTAAGTTCTGATTAAAGCCCACGTCTCTCTCGTATGACAGGCTTCCTGCTGAGGCTCCTTCACGCGTGAGCGGGTGATCTTTAGTGTCTTGCGGTTACACAATATGAGAAGAAAAGTCAATTGCAGCTCCAACAAAAGATAAATGAGCTGCAGAATCAATATTTTTTCTAGTTACAGTTAGCTTTAAGTGTCTCGCCAGCAACTTGACAAATTCAACCCACATTAGATGAAATTTCTCATCATTCTTAATCATTTTTAAGAATTCATCTCAAGGAGGTGCTGTAAGTATCAAACGTGGACAAATTACATGTGACAAAGCAAAAACTGCTTTCATTTGAATACTCAGTCCTTTTCAACAATTCCAAAAGCCCAGCCTTTCCAAGTTCAGGTTTAATAAGCAAACAATAATGTTTTTTTTTTTTAATCTGTTAACAATCAACTTGTTTGTGGTCTCTCTAATCAGTTGCCTAATTCTCGGTTGTGTTCCTTCTTGCAAAAGCATGCACACCAACACGTAGACGATATACTTTATAGACAGTGCTCTGTCTGTTTTCATCGGCCCTGGTGGATAGAAACATCTCGTGTATAAAATGCTCTGAATCCCAGGGTGCTACCAATACCGCTATGAATCCACATTATGGGAATGTTCCTCTAAAACTTAACCTCACACAGAACTCAAGAGAAACCCAATTATTGTGCAACTCAAAATATCTTATAATATCTCAAATAATACTCAAAACTGCTAACTGTATAACTGATTAATGTGGCAGATTTTTCCACTCTCCTGCCTTGACCACTGGCTCCACAAGGTTACACACTGACCACTTCTTCAGTCTGACCACTGGATCCACAGTGTTGAACACTGACCACTTCTTCAGTCTGATCACTGGCTCCACAAGGTTACACACTGACCAATTTTTCAGTCTGACCACTGGATCCAAAGTGTTGCACACTGACCACTTCTTCAGTCTGACCACTGGTTCCACAAGGTTACACACTGACCACTTTTTCAGTCTGACCACTGGATCCAGTGTTACAGTGTAGTGATATCTACTTAAGGACCAGATTAATATATCTAGTTTGCTTTCCTTCAGCATAAAAATAACCCATGGGTGATCTATTACCTAGATCACACTAATACTCTGGTTACTGATTATGCCAACTGCAGTTAATTTGCAAATAGCAAGTCTAACTGGCTGTCTGTGGATCAATTGGTAGTTCAAGCAACCACGGTGTAATGGATATTGTGCTATATATTATTTGTCTGTAGAGTGATTATGAAGACCTCGCGCTAAGTCAGTCCACCATGGTGACCTGTCTGTAACAAATGCATTCTAGAGTCTTTCTATCTGCTGAAGGGATACTTTTCCAGGAGCTAAAAGAAGATAAGACAGCCAATGTCGAGTAAGGAGTTCATTTCGAGTTCACCTATTATTCGCAGAAAAACAGGGTGTGTACTGATATGCTGCAAACAAAGATTTGCAATAGGCTCAATATCCTTCACCAGTCTGTCAATTTAAGTTGTTCTAGATGTTTCCCCTGACTTTCTGGTGGTCCGTACATTTCACGCACGTTGATCCACAGTTGTATTATGCAAATTTCCACATTATGTAAATTTGTGCAATGTATACGCAAATGTACATAATGTGGAAATTTGCATAATACAACTGTGGATCAATGATGTTTGAAAAAATAAATTCTAGTTTCAAAAAGCAAGATTTTTCACATTGAGCACTACACTAAATCCATGCGAGTGAAGTGAGAATAGAGAGAGTGTGAATAAATTTGTATTATAATTATATTATCTGTATGTGCTACAGTGGTTACATCTGTATTGGACATGTACAGAATATTTTTTGTCATTGTTTCCTAAAAGAACAGTATGAAAAATATATACGTAGCATTTACATTGTGTTGTATATTATGAGTAATCTAGATGTAAGGTATCCGGGAGGATCTGCGTATGTTATGTACAAATACACCGTTTTATAAAAGGGACTGGATCATCTGCGGATTTTGGTATCCCTGGGGAGGAGCAGGCCTGTAACGGATCCCTCATAAATATCAAGGGACAATTAGTTAGCTTTGGTCTAGCATTTTGGGTCATTGTGCTGCCAAAATGTTAGCTTTAGCTATTCCACATGCAGAAGCAGCTTTCCCTCATTTAATTTTATATGTATTCATCTGCCCTTAATCATCTTAATCATCACCAAAGTTGAATGGATACTCAGTGTCTTTTTGAGTTTTAATCTCCCTCTTCTGTACTCCTGATTGTATCGACCCTGTATATCAGGGCTATTCAAATCGTGGTCCTCAAGGTCTGAGCGCTGCTGATTTTCCAGCCTTCCTTTACCTGGGAACCAGGTGTTAAGCCTCTGGTCAGAATCAGTAATTATTAAACCAGCTGCCTGCGAGAACTGAAAACAAGGCCTGGGTTTGGAATCAAAAGACAGATTTGAAAAGCCCTACCTAATATTCTATAGCTGCCCAGCACGAGGTTTCGTAACTTTAACACTAGACTGGATGGCACAATGTCGTTAAAAGCTGAGTTGTAGTCAATAAACTGCACCTGGATGTACAGTAGGTGCTATCTAGAAGTCTCAGTGCTTCGTGCAAGTTAAAAGAGACGGCATCATCCACAGGCCTGTTATGCGGGACTGTAAACTGGAATGGGTGCAGGGTTAGGGGAATGCTGTGGGTAAGGTGCAACACAACCAGTTTTTCCAGACATTATATGACTATGGAGGCTAAAACAACCAGATGCTTGTTGTTAAGGCAAGAAACACTTGCTCTCTTTTGTACAGGCACAGCTGAAGTCTTCTTGAGGCTGTGCCTGGCAAGGTGCACAAAGTCAAGGACAGGTTGAAGACGTTGGTACGCGGTATGAGGTGTGTCCCTCACATCCAAGCTGCGACACTCAAACCAGGCATTGTAGCCGAATAGCTGGTGAGGTTTTGTAATCCATTATCCCATGCGGTCCACGTAGATTCAGCCCCCAACTTATGCCCATACTGTTTCTTAGCAGCTGCAAGAGTCCTCCGTAGCAAGTATCTGGCACTCTTCTACTGCAAGAGCACATTTGGATGACAGAATTAAATAAATACTTTATGTTAATCGTGCACTATAAAATATAGTTTCAAATAAAAGCTAATAACCACTGAGCAGCACTGCTCACTATTCAAGGGAAACAAAAGTTAATAGTCTGGCTGCTCTCTGTACGGCTGGCTGGGAACAGATAACCAAACAATAGGCAAGGGCCCTATCACCAGCCTCCTGAGCTTTAATAGTAGTAATAACAACTTTATTGATCCCCATGGGGAAATTGTTTTGTTATACCTTCCTCAACTTGCTCTTTGCAAAGGGCAGCCATCTGTTGGGGCATCCTGGAAGCTGGGGGTTAAGGGCCTTGTTCAAGGACCCACAGATATGCTGAGGCTGGTTTGAACCTGCAACCTTGTGATTACAGGCACACAGGCTTAGCCCACTGAGCCACACAGGATCAGGTGTATGATTTTATTCTTTGCTTCTTTGGATAGTAGGAGGTCTAGAATACAGCAATATAATAATCACACATCAGTCTCAGAAATCAGTGATTGCGCTACTGTGTCTAATTTCCATATGTCCAGCATCTAATATTCAGAGTTAAACTTTATACTGACAGAAATGCAAGTATGCAGCAGTAATAACGGACATCAATGACATTCCTGAGCACTAACGGAACTATTCCATATACAATTTGTACAAAGAAAATATAGGGCAAGTTAAGGAAAGATATTTGTGACTTTGTAAAAAAACTATAAGGATTCAAATACTAAGAATGAAACTGATCTCTTGAGTGAACTGATTCAGTAATTGTTAGGAAACTCCATAAAGCCATGTCATTTATTCATTTTGTAATGATTTATCCTATTCAGTGAAGCTGAAAAACATGATGAAACTGGTGAAATGTTCACCTTTAGGGGTATTTTCCTTTTCTTCTCCTCTGCATGATTAATAGATTGGAAGCTGCCACTTTTTGTGGAGCCGATTCAGTCATGATTCAGTATCTTGGCAGCGGTGCTCAGTGATGGAAAGTATTCAGTTGCATACTTAAAAGTACAGTCACACCATAATGTTACTCAAGTAAAAAAGTCATCAGTGAAATATTACTCAAATAAAGGTAAAAAGGATCTGCTTCTAAAATTACTTTAGAACGTACAAGTACAAAGTGCTATGACATTCAAATCTTGATTGATCTTACAAAAAGCAACCTATCCCTTTAAAGTCACTCAAAACATGTTTCAATACAGTACTGTAAGCTACAGAGCGTGACAATAATGAAAACTGAGTGGCAAGTGGATAAGTAGATATTTACTTTTTATTCACAAAATAGGTTGATTGTAGGTAACTGATTGAAGGTCACTGCAGTACCAGTTGCAATGTCGTGCTAGCACTAGGCCTGAGCGATATGATGATATTATCGGTAAGCAACGGTATCAGACTAGTAGCCTGGTGCTGGTATCTGACCATGACTAACCAGCAGAGAAGTAGGGTTAGGCTACACACAAAGCAAGATAACAAAGATTTATACGTTCAGCCTTCTAGCCTGACATCTTTCGGCACCTTTTTAGCCCCTGATAAGACCATGATGTTTCTTTGATTGTATGGGTGCTTAAAGATTTCTTGGCTTTTTTAAATTCATTTAAGAAGTCTTGGGCATGTCCCTGCCCATCTGGATCCCCCTTTAGACTGGTCTGTTTGTTGAGGACGTAGCTTCTGCAGGATTTCTACATAGATCTGACTGGAGCAAATATGGGTACCATGTTCTCTACTCTTACTCAAGCATTAGACTACAGGTTGATTAACTCTCCAGAATTCTAGATATACCCACTGACTTGAATTCTTATGCATTCAGATGCCATGTCGAGGATGATGGGGAGATTGCTTCGGCTTATTATTTTATTAATAATGATGATTATAAAGGATTATGACTCTGAATATTATTATTAGCAATGGGAATATACTTTTGGACGATGAAAAGAATGAAATATTGAGAAAGTTGGAGATTGGGGAACAGTGGGTGGGATTACTTTGTCCTGTTGATCATTGCATGCTTTAAGAAATAGTGGGGAAATTAAACATTGGTGTAGTGATCCAAGACAGAGGACACTGGGTCGGATTGTTGCTGAATGCAGGTTTTTTGACTAAAGACAAATTTGTAGTCAACAAACCAGGTCAGAATTAGACAGACACACTAATTGTATTCCAATCGATAGCTGGAAAGATGGCAGGCAGAATTGTTGGACGAAGATCAGATGTAGGTCAGGTGATGAGCTTTCAATCAGAAGGGAAAGGCAGAACTCTCTGGAAATGGAAATCTTCGGGTATCTCAGGTGAATCCAGATGGAGGGGAAAATTAAAGAGAATACCCGCCCCGGCTGGGAAGGAGTGAGACAACTGCCAGGAATTGCTGGTAACTCTAGACAGAACAGGTAGGAGTCCCTTGGGGGAGTGGTTATCATGAACAGGATGTAAATGCGGCTTCTTGGGGCTGCTCCATGACTCTTGGAAAATGAGTTAAACAGGCCAGAGACTGGGAAGGCATGACAATTCCACCCAATGTGGATGATAAACCTTATTTCTGTAAATCTGAATGAGAAATTTCCCTGGATGGGGGGGGCGGGCATTTGTCCAGCAGAATAGCAAAAATATAAGCAAAAAAATATAAGCAAAAAACTACAAGCGCAAGAGTCCCCCCCATTAATGTATTAATTAATTTGCTTGCTTTGCTGTAGAAGGCAGTGAAGGGTGGCATGGCTGAGCTGCATCATAGTCGGGAAGTGGTCAAGGAATAAATATTCACCCTTGAGTCAATCACTTGTATGGGTAACAGGCTGGAGTCACACCGTCTGGGCCTGGAACAAAAGAAGGAAGGCACCAGGCCCAGACGATGTGACTCCAGCCTGTCTGAAAACCTGTGCTGACCAGCTGGCCTCCATCTTCACTCAGATCTTCAACAGATCACTGGAGCAATGTGAAGTCCCCTCTTGCTTCAAACGCTCCACCATCATTCCTGCCCCAAAGAAACCCAAAATTACTGGACTTAATGACTACAATCATTGAATCCATCCTCTGCACTTCTATAGCTGTCTGGTTCAGCTCAGCTACCAAATCTGACCTTAGAAGACTGCAGAAGGTAGTCAGGACCACTGAGAGAAACATTGGAACATCCCTCCCCACTCTCCAAGATCTGTACTGATCCAGAGTCAGAAAAAGGGCTCAGAAAATCACTCTGGACCCCTCGCACCCAGCACACTACCTCTTTAATCTGCTGCCATCTGGTCGACGCTACAGAGCACTTAGCACCAAAACGACCAGACACAAGAACAGTTTCTTCCCCCAGGCAGTCCATGTCATGAACACTTAATGCCATGAACACTTAACAACACAAGTGGTACACAAAACACTAAAATAAATTATTTACTTAACACACTCAGTTATTTACATTTCATATTAGCACATATCACCATACCTGTATAAACACATCATACCTGGCCATACTTGAATGTCTTGTCAATGTAACTTCACCAAATTTCACCACTATACTTATTAAGTATTTCTATTCCAGAATTACTAATATTATTAATAGAACTTGTCCTCAAATGTTATTTTTACCTGTGCCAATGTCTTCTGAGCCTCTTTCCCAGCTACAGGTGAAACTAAACATCCATTCTATGATTTTATTTATACCAGCTGCTACTAAAAGACAAATAGGTTTCGAAAACAATGATAATACATAGTGTTTAGACAAATTGCGTCTGACTTGACAGTGAGGTTGATTGATTGAGTTTATCTGGATATTGACGTGCCCTCTGCAAATGTGAGGGGTTTGCATCACTAAAGGCAAGTACGTGCTGTCAGAATGTTGTTCCGTATGCCATATGTATAGTCCTGTCAGTCAACCTACCAGCCGCCTAACAGACTCTGGTTTGGAAGATAACAAGTTAATGGAAGTGTTTTTTCTCAGTAGAATAAATAGAAAATAGAAAATACCTGAGGTAACCTGTTTTAGTGATGTCAATATTCCTTATAGGAAGGTTAAAGGTTCTCAAAAGATGGGTAATTTTCTCTTCGGACCCTAATAGGGTTGTTCAAGTCACTATCCAAGTCTGGTGTCACTGATTATGGGGAGAAACTCATGCTTTCATACTGCTGAGATCAGATCCTTTTTCCAGAACCAGGGCCTTTTGTTGTGTTCACACCGTAGGAATTTGGTGCGATTGTAGGAGGAAGTTCTAGAACCCTTTTTTTAGTGCCTACTCCAGACTAGGTACTATTCGTTTGAACAAGAGCCACTGATTAGTTTACAATTAGCACCAGCACTAACTTGGAAGTTATGTGAAAGTGCAGAAAAAGGGATGTAGTGGAGCAAAAATTGAGCAGATAGAATTATTTTTTGTACTCGAACATGTTACATTTATAGCATAAACTAATTTATTTTTTTTGCTTGTGTCTCCATATATCTGCATCGGAAACTTTGATCACTAGCCAATACTTCTGCCTAATATTGGTGGTGAAACTTGCCAGAACTTATGAGTGGGATAACTTTACATTGTTTTTATCCTGTGGAAAATGAAAGATTGATCTGCTGGCCAGAGTTAATCAGAATCATGAACATGTTGCGGGTTGATTCCCTCCAATGACAAATTTCTAACAAAATGGCTTATTTATCCTCTGTAGTTATGGTGTGACGGCATAGTTTCGTGTGTAAAGTTGACCCTAAGAACTTTTTGTGTCTCCCATCCTTATTTAGCATAAAGGTCCCAGTTCCTGATGTGCTGCGCGTGAGTGACACACAAATGTGTCCGGGAGCTACAAAAGTTCCAGTTTCAGCCCAGGTTCCTTAATTGTGGTGTGAAAACTACTAATGTATTCCAGCATTCCACTGTGCTGGGAGGGGTGGTTCTTTTTCTGTACTCTTCATGATAGTCCCATCATAATCTAGGGGAAACACTAGAGAGAGGAGTCAAAACTTTGATCAGAACTGGTGGGACTGGAAAACGTACCAAACGGTATTGCAAAGAACAAAACACCACAGGGGCGTTTCTGGTGTTGAAACAACCTAAATACGGTGTCATCAATATCTAGAGTACCTATTAAATCATCAGATTATAATGAATAACTAAATCCATCGTTGACTATATACATGAAGCCAGTTTAATGGCTTTGCTTGTATGCTTTTTTAAAGGGTAATTTACCAGTAACATTCCAAGTCATTGACCCAGTTAGTGAACCTGGGCTGGCGTAGGCCCTGTTTGGCCAAAAAGAGAGGTTTCCAACCATAGAAATGTACATTTCAGGTGGTGGAAAGTACTCCTTCTTTCCTAAATGAAAACTTGGGCTAGCTAACATCCCCTTTATATGAGTTTTATTAACCTTTTAAACTTCAAATCATATTTAACTGTTCTGCACACCTGTCATTGCAGCAAACCATTTCCTTTTTTTTTTGCACCAACAGTGGCCTACTTACTGTAAGAAAGGCAAATGGAACAGTGTCAGCTAAAAGACACAGGGGAAGAATATGAAGAATCTGCACTTTACAAATAGCAAAGTAAGCCAATGCCACGTCACTCATTCCCAAAAATATTAACAAATTAAAGACACACTTACACAGAAATTCTGCTGTTTCCATATATTATAATGAGCAAAGCCTTAACTGTAAAAAAAAAAAAAAAATCACCACAAAAGGTACTTGTGTGTGTGTTTCATTATACATTCACTGTCTCGCTGGCTTGCAGCTCTGTGCGACTCCATCTAGCCAGCGTGTCCTAGATAAGTACCAAGGAGGCGTTAAAGGTTAATCTCACGCACTGTTCAGTGAAACCGATCACGTTCCCTTGAAACTGATTAAACTGGAGAACAATTTTTTTTTTTATTCTTCATTTACATGATTTAAATCGCGTTGGCTGGGATGCAGCACGCTGAGGATTTCGTTGGGTTAATTTTCAAACAAACAAACCAATCCGCTGGCACAGCCCCTCAGTCTTCCTGTCCGGGAAATTCTGGTACGACATAGATGGGTCTGCAAACTTCAAAAGGGTGGGAACTCCTAATTGAAATGATCAGAATTACGTAATGGTGCATTCTGGGTCAGACATATATATAAACTGCATGTGACAATGCTTTTCAGTGAAATGTCTCATTCAGCTGACTATATGTTTTCGGTAAAATATTATATTGCATTAAAAGTTTTCCGTTTTTAAGGTAAATGTAAATTCTAGGCAATGGATTCACAAGTCCAATCATTTTTTACATTTTTTTCAGAGCTGAATGTGAGTGGTCCTAAAAAATTAAAATGTTATTTTATTAATTGTTTGTTTGTTTTGTGTGCTTGTGTGTGTGTTTATGCATTTATGGGAGGCTCAAGCATAATAATAATAATAATAATAATACCGGCAGTGCCTCCACTCCAAGTGTGTCCAAGAATGCGAAATAACACTATACTACAGTTGGCGAAGCCCACGGAGAATCGCAAAGTGTAACGTAAAAGCCTAGAAAGTGTAACGTAAAAGCCAGACCCAGGACACACTGGAGAGATATCGCTTGACTGGCCTGGGAATACCTTGGTGATCAAATGGAGGTGGTGGAGGAGGGTGCTGGAGAGAGGGGAGTCTGGGCATCCCTGCTTAGACTGCTCTGACCCTACCCCAGATAAGTGGTAGACAATGGATGGATGGATGGTATTTGGAGTTCAAAAATTTCTTTACCACTAGTTATGTTTATGGCTTGTTATGAAAAAATACCGAATCAGGTAAACAGCTGTACGATACAGATCAAAAGCAGCCAACAGCAGCGGCATTCAGCAAACTATTTAAATTACAGCTTCTGAATTTCATACTACTGACTACCTCTTAGCTAGAGGTGTATTGTAACCTTTTTGCATTAAGATGTTTCTGTGCATGTAACCCCAAACTGCCCCCACCTCTGCTTTGCGGTGCATCAGTGGAAGACAACGTCACAGAGCATTGTATAGTTTTAAAAATAGTTTTCCTCCAGAAACTACTTTTAAGAGTTTCAAACATTCTCACACTGCCACTGTAGCCAGTCATTCAAGAAATAAAACATGCCCTGTGTACTACAATATCATCCCCATCCATAATATGTAATAATATTACATATATTATTAATGTACATAATATTAAAATGTTCACTTTACTAATATTTTTTCAGTGCTGACATATAAATTAAGTCATAAAAATAGCTATATCTATTATTACAATGTATTTGTAGGTTTTACAAAACGGATGTTATGAAACCTGCGTGACAGTAAATTGGGGAATTTTACCAACTAGTGTGCAAGTAAACAGGCAGATCATCACAGCTAATGATAGTGCTGTTTATGTGTTGATCGAGGTGCATCGATGCATTAATGGTAAGAAGCCCTGTGCATGATGCTGTAGCTCAGGGGTGGGGAACCTGATCCACGGAGGGCCGGTGTGGGTGTGGCTTTTTGAGATGACCTCTCAATCGGCCAATAATGGTGGGGCCCCAGGACTGGAGTTGAGAACCACTTTATTATTGGCTGATTGAGATGCCATCTCAAGCACCTGCACCCACACCAGCCCTCCATGGAACAGGTTCCCCACCCCTGCTGTAGCTGGTGCCAAGATAACGGAATGGGACGTACAAGTTGTTTCCAGAAGAAATCTTCTGGAAAGTTTCCAGAAGAAATAAAATTCTATAAAGAAATCTCTTAAGATCAGTCTCTTCCAGGAACTAATTATGTCCTACCACCGACCAGCTCTCTTTCTTCACTGACCGTGGTTTCCCTTGGTGCTACGTAATACTCTACCTAGACTTAGTTCCACCTGGACTGTCTTGGTGCTACAGTATTTATTTGAATAGCTTTTCTGAATTGGCTTCCATGGTGTTTTGCATAGCTTTGTTTCCCATAAAGTATCTTGCATTCACTGGTCACAGACCAAGCAGCCCATGGAAGTTGCCCCCTTACAGATGTTTGTGTGTTGTTTTGGACAGAACTGTCAGCTAAATAAACAGGTACATTGCAGGAAACATATTCACCAGTAAAAGTGATCCTTTTACAAAACAAGCTACTGCTCCAACTCATCCGTAGAAATAAAGAAAAATACTCTGAGCTAACGGGAATCATCCAGTGATTTTAAACTAGTACCTGCAAAAAATGCTAACACACCCCATACAGGAGGCTGAGATAAGAGAATTGCCCTTGTTTGCCATTTTTATTGTTTCACCTAAGATAAAAGACATTGATTTGAGGGAAAAAAACACATTAGTTAAAGCTTTGGCTGCTATACTGGAATGAGAACTGCCCCCCCCCCCTTTCTTAAAAGGAAGGCTTATCAATAATATTGATATCAATATAATTCAATTTACTGTGAATAAACAATATAAAATAGAATGCTGCTGCCTATACTGCACAAAACTACGCAGCTTAAGCTGTCCGCGATTAAATACGTCAGGAAAGATTTTTACGGGTGTGCTCCTTTGGAAAATCCAAAGCTTATCCGAATCAACTTGCAGCTCCATCAAGCCAAGTGTAGATACCAGCACTAAAAAGTAAACAACAGTGAGATAAGGACTGTATGCAACACACTAAACAAAGTATTCATGAGAAGGGTTTGCTCATTCCTTTTCAACATCTGCTTTTGCATTTAAGATGGTGAGTCTTGTATTATTTTTGATTCTAAATCAATATTCTGCTCTGGTAACATCCCCACAATAGGTATTCAGTTATACCCCATTGATGGATGATTCAAAAATGACTGAATCATTGATTATATAGCTGTTATGAAATTTTTATTTATCGAATGTTAATGATTCAGTGTTTAAGTGTTGTTTGTGAAGAGCCCTTTATCTAAAGTGTTACGTCATTTTGATAGTTTAGCTATTTTCCCCATCTATACAACTTAGGGATAATTAACTATAAATAATCAATAGACTGTAGAGGAAAACAAGCAAGCTGACATAATAGCAAACTGGCTGAAGGCACAGCGACGCCACATCAGTGTACATGAGTAGATTGACTTTCTCCATTTCCTCGGTGAGTAATCACTTGCTCTTAGCCCACAAATGTTTTTTCTTTTGTGGGGAGTTTTTCAGTTGGGCTTTTTTTTTTCTATGAACTATCCACTTTCCGTAAAGGTGCCTTTGATCCTGCTTGACGCTGGAAACTCTAACTCCACCTCCTCTAGCCATTTATGGGCTGACGTGAAGTTGCAACTTTAGAAAGATGAAAAAGCAGCTTGTACAGAACTGGTGTTTTGACCACATCCGGAAAAGCCACGATAAATCCACTCTCATGTCTATGAAAAAGACAAGGTTTAATGTCCCATAAGTAACTTTATTAAATTGAATCTAAAAATTAAATTCCCAAAAGACTCTCACGTAAATCTGTTCAGGTGCTGTTGTTTATCAGTGTTTCTTCTTCATGCAGAATTTCTTTCTCAGTCTTAATTATGAATTTTGCTGATTGTACTTATAACCTTTATGAATTAAAGTGAACCTGAGTCATTTGTCTTTTAGTCATCTATGAGATTGCTTTGCAAAGTGAGGAAAATGTTTGACAAATAATTCTAGCTACTTTTTTGAACCCTGTGGGGAAATTCTCTTTATGCCTCCCCCAACTTGCTCTTTGTAAGCGAGAGTAAGCTGGTTGTGAAGGGCAGACACCTGCAGCACCCCGGGAGCTGGGAGTTAAGGGCCTTGCTCAAGGACTCGCAGACATGCCGCGGCTGGGCTTGAACCAGGAACCTTCCGATCACAGGTAAAGAGGCACACACTGCCCCCAAAAGCTGGTATGAATTTTTTTAAATTGTGATGTAGGAAGTAATGGGAATAAAACGCAAATTACTACTTTTTATATCATCGGCTGAATGAAGAAAGCAGATTGTGATCAGGCCAAGAGGTTTCAGAGCAGCTGTTGACATCTGTTATGTTACTGGAATATAGATCTGACTTTCAGCGCATCACTTCCGCTCTGCCAAGTTCAGCCCTCTGGCACCCTGTTTCACCAGAATATCACCTCCTCTTATTAAGTCACCACACATTTCTGGGTTGTATAGCATATAAATAGAGACAGAGTGCAATGGCTCATACTTTGAAAACCATGACACTTGATGTTTTTGGTTCAGCAGCTTATAAAGACTTAAGATCTGAAACAGATCAAAATAATTCCAGAAAAACAGAATTAATATAAACCTTTACATTACTCTCACTAAATGTAACATTTCCATTCCATTCTTTTCTTGAAACTAGTGGAAATGTGGGCAGGTTCTCAAAAGGCACCAAGTGTGAACCAGCCCAGCACTGGTACCGGCACCGGCTCTGTGTTGATGGAAACAAGGTAAAAGTTTGCTTGTTGCCATGGTGAGCCTTCTCCTTTTTGATCGACTGCCTGTTCCCATTTACTGCTTTTGATTTTGGATTTAGTTTTGTCCATTTCTTTTCGGCCTGCTTTCAGGATTTCGATCACCATTACGGATTGTGCCATTGAAGATGCTCTGTGCACTTGGACCGGTTTCCTCATCATTATAAAATATAAAAGAAACTTTATTTACCATTTGTTGGAGGACACAGAAATAATAATACTTTCCACAGACACACACACATTCAAGTGAGAACAAAGCTTGGAATCAGAGTGCAAGCTAAGCCATATATCCAGGCCTCCTGGTGCAGCTTTTGAGGTTAAGAGCCTTGCTCAAGAATTCAGTGATGATGTATCCATTCTGCTGACCATAGGATTTAAATTGGCAACCTTCCTAATCTGCAGAGCCAGATACTGCCTAATGTGAAACTGTGGTCTGCTTCTATCAGGAGTATAAATCCTATCCCTTATAAAACTATAACGTCTTCCTTCAGATCAGCATGTGTTGATGTTTCATTGTGCAGGGGTATTTTTCCTTGTGTGTAAACGTAAAGTTTAAACTTAACAGTTTTCAAAAAGACTGTGACACTTACAACTTCCTTGCTAAGCGGAAAGTCACCGATACATTCATCCACACATACTACAGAGATACAACCATCCACACATACTACAGAGATACAGCCATCCACAAGTACTACAGAGATACAACCATCCACACATACTACAGAGATACAGCCATCCACAAGCACTACAGAGATACAACCATCCACACATACTCCAGAGATACAACCATCCACACATACTACAGAGATACAACCATCCACAAGCACTACAGAGATACAACCATCCACACATACTACAGAGATACAACCATCCACACATACTACAGAGATACAACCATCCACAAGTACTACAGAGATACAACCATCCACACATACTACAGAGATACAACCATCCACAAGCACTACAGAGATACAACCATCCACACAT
>JAABNX020000151.1:6447551-6464497 GCA_015163995.2 Mormyrus lacerda
TTTGCTAAGCAGGTAAATTCATGTGGGCTTGTTCTTTTCATATTAAGACACATTAATACCAAGTAGTTTTAAGGATAGTGGAATGTTACTCTTTTTTTTCCTCCGGTTGTGGCCCCCCCTGGATGGATGGCGCCCTTAGCATTTGCCTATATTGCCTATGCCACTGGCAGGCCCTGCGTGAAACTAATATTTTAAATGTATACCACTATATTATTGACGGTGGTCTATGTAACTAATGTAATTGCTGTTACGATTGTAAAAATACACTCAGTAACAAAAAAAGTTAAGCACCCAGAAGTAATGGTCCGATTTTAATGTAACGTGCAGACCAGTAATGGGTATGTCAACCATTCAATTTGCAAGGATTGCTGGCAGTGGGGGGCTGGGGTGCCTACTGAGCCAGCTCTTTTGCTGGGGGGTGAGTAATCTGCGCCCTGGTCTCTGATCTCACGTCCCAACATGTCTCTCTACAACACTCCATGTCATCCTGCACCATGTCTCGATGACTGGCATCACCCTGATTACGGATTTACCGTGTCAAGCGTAGGCTGCCGTTAACGCCGGCGCAGATGGCTGAGTTTGGAGTGGTGCCGTCATCGGGAGGCATGGACTGTTGACAAGTGGCGTCATACCATGTTCAGCAATGAACCTCGGTTCTGCATTACCATGGATGACTGTCATGTGTGCCTATGGCGGTGCCGAGGGGAGAGGACCAATCCTGTCAATGTCGTGGAGAGACACACCGGCGTTACTCCTGGCATCATGGTGTGGGCAGCCATAGGGTATGACTTCAGGTCAGGGATTCGGGGAACCCTGATGGCACAGCGCTACATCAGTGACATCCTGTTTCTGCATGTCTTACCCCTCCTGAGACAGCACCCTGGTACAGTCTTTCAGCAGGACAACGCCTGTCCAAACATGACGCGTGTGTCTATGGTCTGCCTGTGTTATGCTGAGGTCCTCCTGTGGCCAGCCAGGTCCATGTCATGTCCGATCTTTCCCCATTTGAACATGTGTGGGATCAGTTAGGGCATCAACTCAGACCCAGTGACAATCTGCAGGATCTCAAGTATCAGTTACAACAGCTGTGGGCCAACTTGCAGCAGGAGAGGATACAATGGCTGTAGGACTCCCTTCCGCACCGTATCGCCACGTGTATCCAGGGTGGGTGCCGCACCGTACTGACATGGGACCAACAGTGTGCCCATACAGCCAACTCTGTTGTCCGTTTGACCTCATGTAATAATCATTGCAATACAGTCAATTGACCTTTCACCACATGCAGATTCATTTCATTTTCAACCGCTTAACGTGTTTTTGTCACTGAGTATACATCATGGCTATCCTCACTGTGTATCGAATATGAGGAAATGCAAATCACAATGAAGACGACATGCCAAACAGATGCTAGCTCAGTGTTGGGAACTCCCTCACACACTAAGTAATATAGAGGCACCATTTCACTACAGGGTGGGAATGTTTAGGGGGTAAGGGGTTCAGCACTGATTTGGTCCTGCCCAATGTTGAATTTAAACCTATACCTTTGCTCAGTTCACCTGAAGCCCTGAGTATTAAATGAAAGCACCATGAAACTAAAATTCTTTGGTTTGTCAAGGAAGAGTGTCCCATATTCAGGGTTATGGAGGGAGATTTTCAGTTTGAGACATTTACATGCATTTACATGTAGGCCTATATTAACATTTTTATTACACGGTATATCATGTACAAGGATTGCAAACTGTACCAACACTTTTGATATAGCCAATTTTGGGTTTATAATAAAGTAATATGGATATACCATAAGAATTCTTGCATGAGCTTGAGAGTGTTAAATTGATAATATAGACAATATTCCAATAAAGATTTGTCAACAAGGTTTGTGTAAATGTGCATGTTGATATAGGGAAAGAAAACCTCACATTAAGGATAACCTCAAGTGTAGCTCATACTGTGATTCTGGCAGGGTGGCATTCATTTTGATTAAATTACCCCATCAGGTGGTGAACTGGATGTATTGATGTTGTAGCAGAATTCAATTTATAAAGGGGGCAGGGGACGGTAAACAGTAACCATCACCATGTCAGCACCAGCACAGCACCAGCAGTAAAGTGTGCATTGTCATTTTGTCTTTCTTTGGTCTGAGAACAGGACAGCACTTGAGAAAATTTAAAAAAAAAACAAAGGCAGTCTCAAAGGTAAACCATAAGACTTGACACATAGGTACTTAGTAATTAAATGTTGCTGTCTTTATTTATCTGGAATTTCTGTACTGAGTACTGAGTGAGTCCCATTCATTGGGATGTATTGGAATCAGTAGGGAATGTATTTGCTTAAATTAATTCTGTATTGATGTATGTCCTTAAATTCGGGTTGACATATTTGAATATGCATGGGTTAGGGTGAATACCACATTTGTAATGTGATATTTGAGCAGTGCTTTGAAGGATTTCTTTGACCCACTGTAATTGGTGTAACAATAGTAATAAGAATAGTAACAATTGTCACTCTCTGCTCTCTGCTTTGATCTGAAGCAGTGCCTTTAACATTTCCGCTGAATTTATCAACATGCCTACAAATTAATGATGTAATTGGATTAGCTCCTAGTTACTTTATTACAATATTGCCTGATATAATGCATAAAAACTCCAACTTGGTAAAAACATATGACATTGAAATAAACCAGACTCCAAAGAGTTTTAATGAAGTAGCCATATTACCTAATAACCTACTTAGTTTGGACGAGTACAGACATGGTGGCTGCTTTGGAAATAGGTCATCTGGTCTGAAATGAGCAAACCATTTCACATTATCTCATATGACAGAAGGTGCACACTTGCAGAACCGAAGAGTTTCAGAACAATTACTAATTATGCAAGTGCAGATCTTTTTCTAGAGAAGGAAATGCTTCAGTTACAAAACCACCGAAAAGCAGCAGATGGTCAAGTCACATCTCAGAATGCAGCATGCTGTCTGGCGACTAGAGCGACTTCATCTTTACAAGTCTATCTTCTTGACTTGCTTATTTTCCATCTGCTAATCTCAGGGAACCATGCCCATTTTGTGTGCTATTGAAGGACTGGCTTCTAACTGAAAGATCGAAGGTCACCGCATTTTTTCCTCCACCTTTACTTTGCAATTTGTTGCTGCAGAAGTCACTGCATCATAACCTATTTGAGCAGAAATGGATCCTGGGTCCTGGATCCTGAATTTCTTACATTAAGCTTTTATATGGGAGGAGGGTGGCAGCGTGTTTTGAGTCTCTGTAAGTTGGGCTGCACTGCAGTTGGGCCAGATGCAAATGAAAACCAGCAAATGCCTCTTCTTCACTGCTGCCACCATGTTATAAATCAAAATTCTGTTTAGGCACAGCTACTTCCCAGTTTGCCTTGAAACTCAAATGAAATGTCTTTTCTGTACTTCCATAAACCTTAGTGACCAAATGTACATTGAATGCTGATATAGTGCAAATACAAGGCACAGGTAAAGATAGTAATAAAGCTCAGCCTGGAATAAAACATTTCAGTACAAGATCGCTGCTTGAAAAAATAGGAAAGAAATACAACAAACTTAACCTTTGCATGTACAGCTGTAATCTGCTCAGGCTCTAACAGGGCTTCGCAGTAAATACTGACTTGCCGATACCAATAGAATATCTACAAATTTAAGTTACACACAGTTTTCTGAACATAAATGTACTGCTGTTTCTCAAAAGACATACCAAAAAGATGTATGGTTCTAATGTGCAAGCAATAATTAGCTCTATACAATGTCAAACTGATATTACCTGGCATAAATATAGACCTGAATGTTGATCGTTTCCTTCACTTTTATACGACCACTTATTATATACCCATATATGCAAAGTATATAACAAAAAAAATTAGATTAATTCTATATTCTATATAATTCTATATAAGTTATATACGTCTTGAACAAACATGTTTGTACATTATCCCTGGTGGTCTAGTGGTTAGGATTCGGCGCTCTCACCGCCGCGGCCCGGGTTCGATTCCCGGTCAGGGAAGCACACTTTTGTTATTTTGTGTGTTCTTAAATGAATGTATTCTACATTACGTTATAGTACGCACTTTAAAAATGTAATTCTCAACATGCGTAATCTTTTAAACATCCTTATGGTTAATGTAATAAAACCGAAATTTCACATTGGCAAGCCACTTAACCACGAGGTGTCAGTGTTTACAAAGGGAACACCTCGATGAAGCAGGATACCTTCTTCTCTTATTTTCTTTGACTGCGTGAAGTACAGGGAGCTAAATGACAACAGTGGGGCCTTCTCATCGCAAGTGGATGTGTTAACAGATTGCTGATAACTTTAAAAAGTAAGATGGTTACTGGTGTAGCAAATGAAAGGCATGTCGTATGTATTTTCCGGTGCAAATTTCTCAGTAGCAATAAGAGTGTTGCACTGCTAGGCCGTTTTACAGCGATTTCGCACCCATTCTGCAAATCTGCAGTTGCCAAAGATGGCTAACGCTATCTAAAGCTATGTAATCTACAGCAGGTATTTAACCAAAAAGTTAAATACCTTCAGAGAACTGAACTTCACTGTGATGGGGTGACGTTGTCAGCCATGCCAGAATAATAACTAGCTTAAATTTGTTGTTTTTAGTTGCGAGTCACTTATAATAACAAAGCTAGATGAACGCTATCAAGACAGGGTTGGTAATAACTTCAGGACTTCTAGCAAGTGTCACTCTACTAGCTTAAAACACGCATGTAGGGTCTCAGCAGTCAGAAATTTTGGTGACTTGAGTCTAACATCGGTTGCTTGACCATAAATAATGTACCTAACTTGATCTTTGAACTATTGCTAGCTAGATAAACTGGTGACTTAATGTGACCAAGTTAAAAGTTAAATGCATAGTCATATGATTGTCATTGTTTTGATGCATAGTTTATAGATAATGAGGAACTGGAAATCCTTTGCTGTTGGTTTTGTTTAGGTTGTAGCTACCAGACACCGTGTATGTGCCCCCTCCAGCCGCTGGACCATGGCAGATGACAAAGACGTGCTGCGGGATGTGTGGTTCGGCCGCATTCCCACCTGCTTCACACTCCACCAGGACGAGGTGACCGAGCGGGAGGCTGAACCCTTCTATGTAAGTACAGGCAAATTGATTTCACCCTGCTTAAAGTGTGTCCCAGGCAGGCCACCATACCACACGTGAACCTAAACTGGTGCTCGTAGTGCATGTCTGGTGGATTATGACCACGTTTCATTATGAGCTCTAGCTGGTGTTTAAGGCGTATTATTCTAAATTGTCCTATATATATTATGGCTATTGTCTTCGTCACAGCTTATACAGAAATGGAAATCTGAGTTCTGTGGCTTTCAGTTGAGTCCTCAGCTCCCCCTCCGGCCAGTTCATATTTTTATTCTAGTGCAGTGTTTCTCAACCCGGTCCTCGGGGACCCCCAGACAGTCCACATTTTTGCTCCCTCCCAGCTCCCAGTATGCCTCAACCAAACAATGATTAACAAACTAACCAATCAAGAACACCGAATGCCTGATGCAGCTGTGTAAGGAGTTGGGAGGGAACAAAAATGTGGACTGTCTGGGGGTCCCCGAGGACCAGGTTGAGAAACACTGTTCTAGTGCAACAACAGCATGTCTGAGGCAGGTAATGTAGGACTCTATAATTAGCTGGCAAATGAAATCAGGTGTTTCAGAGGTGGAACAGAAAAAAAATTGGCCTGGTAACTGAGAGTTCAGTATGTGTGAGTGAATGGTAACAGTGTGTGAGTGTGCCCTGCAATGGACTGGCCCCCTGTCCGGGGTTGTTCCCTGTCTCATGCCCATTGCTTCCGGGATAGGCTCCGGACCCCCCGCGACCCAATAGGATAAAGCGGGTTGGAAAATGAATGAATGAAATAATTTCCTCTTTGAAGTGTCCTTGGGTTGATGAAAATTGTGGTTGTAGTATGCCGGTTAGATTTTGAAATTAGCATTTCCCTGCATTTTTACGCTCACTAAAACTTGCCACATCTATACAGCTACTCCTGCCAAGAGTCAGCTACCTGACACTAGTCACAGACAAGGTGAAAAAACACTTCCAGAAGGTGATGAAACCAGATGACGTGGAGGAGATGTGGTTTGAGTATGAAGGAACAGCGTTGAAATGGTGAGTGCTGTGGAGAGTAAACGTCGTCGACTGGTGACCCTTGAATGTTACTGATTGTTAAAACCAAAAGTGCTTTTAAATGTGTTTGGCAAATGAGGTATATTAATGAGGTATATTAATTATTACTTGCAGCTGAATTATTAGTTTCTCCACCGATCCTGCTGGTAGTGTTGAGTGTGATTACATGCATATGGTTACAAGCCTGTGTGATAGATGAATGGTGTTTGGTGTCTGAAAAATAATCTGCTATATGCAATTACACATGTATTCCACATGGTGGTGTGAGAGTCTTACGAACAATTGTTGCCGTAATATGTGCAATACGATGTAAAACATTATGAATCGCAGCAAGTGTGCGCCTCACTTTAAATATTACTTCACATAATTAAAATCACACAAATATTATGAAAGGATAACTTTGTGATTTTCTTATGATTGGTGGTTTTCAGGCATTACCCGATAGGACTGCTGTATGACCTCCACGCCTCTAACACTGCACTCCCCTGGAGTATCACTGTGCATTTCAAGGTACTAAAACTCCCTACTTTCACTCGGTGCTTTAGCAAAATGCTAAATATCACTGGAGATTCCTGTCTTCCAGTCCTTTTTTTTTATATCCTCCTATTAATTGGATATCCTTACTCAGTGGCTTTTATCAGCGTATTTAATGTTATTTGCGTCATTTGCTTGTCTGTCGAATTTGCAAAAGCCTGTTATATTTTAAATAGTTGGGCTCTTTTCAAATTAAAAAATTTGACCAGCTTATAAAGGTGTGGGAAAGTAGATGGTCACCACTAGATGTCAGTGTTCGCTTTCTTTTTCAGTAAATCTTCGGTCTAAAAAAAGCAAAGCAAGTCAAATGGGCTTTATCATCATACCACCCATGTACAGGCATACAGTGGCTCAAAATAACATTTTCCCAAGATCACTGCAACATGCCAACCGTAAGCGTCTTAGGGAGGGTTTTCACAAAACTCTAAAGTCCAAGACACACGGCTGTGCCAAACAAAGGGGCTGGACACAAGGGTTTATATGTATAGTGCAGTGTGTATGTGAACAATAAATACAGCAGCGGAAAGGGTGGGAATAAATACAGCGGAATGAATAAACAGCTAATAATATTCCAGTGAGTGACCAGTGCCGGGGGGTATACTATGTATTTGTTGCATAGATGCGCAGGGAAAATGCAAATAATGGATGTTGACTGGAGATAGGTGGCAGATCTACTGCTAAAAGAAAGGGTTTCTTTTTCTTGCTTATGTGCAATAATGTATTGCCCAAACATTCGCCGTTTTGATTTGAATCAGCCGTTTTCTTACGCAAACTTAAACAGGATATAATTCCACAGGGACGCTGGAATTTCAGGAATGATGATAACATCTGCGGAAGGTTCTTTTGGTGGGAAATAGCTGTCTATAGCTAACTAATTCCGCATATATAGCAATGCAGTTTTCAAAATTATCTGGATTTGTTGCCTCATTAATCTGTTTTTAGTGTTACATTGTCTTATTTGTGTGTAACATCTTATTTGCAATGTAGAGCAGCGCCAGATTGCTTTTGTGGGTAACAAGAAAATATTTTTCCTTGAAATGGTCCATTTACCATCATTGAATTTGGTCTGACTCAACAGTACATAGTCAGACGTGGGGGAGCCAAGTGTAACCAGACCTTGCTTAAGAGGCAGAATTTGTTGTGATTGCAGAACTTCCCCCTGCAAGACCTGCTGCACTGCCCCTCCAACTCTGTGATTGAGGCCCACTTCATGTCCTGCATCAAAGAGGCCGACGCGCTGAAGCACAAGGGTGCGGTGGTCAATGAGATGCAGAAGAAGGACCACAAACAGCTGTGGATGGGCCTACAGAATGGTGTGTGATGGGTGATACCATTCTCAGTACGGGGGGGGTGTTAGAGGTGGCACAATATGCTTCTCCCTGCTGCCTTTTAGGATTATATAGCAGGTGCTCTAATCCGAGGCTTTTATGGCTTGTTAGAATACGACACTTTATTTAATTTCTACCATTTACAACAGGTGCAGAATTATTTTCTATTCTGTCATATTCAAAGATTTGGTTCATAATTGGTTCACCGTCAGTTATCATGGACTTGGTTGTATATTTCTGGGCAGGTATAATTAGTTATTAGTTATCCTAATAAAGTGCCAGTTTGGGGCCTTTAGAGGTGGCGTTCAGGATTGCATGACTGCCACATTTCGATGTAGGTGGGGGGTCTTCGGCCTTGTTTTGTCCTTTCATGTGCCAGAAGGGCTTTGTCTGGGGTCTTGCATACGGGATGATCTTTGTTTTACGACATTCCGCGACTCTGATGAAGCTTGCCGGAACAGCCGTGCTATGATGTGAATGTCGATTGCGGGCATAAGAAATACACTTAGGTGACGCAGCTTTTCCATTGCGGCATAATTAATGCCAGATCATCAACAGGTCTGTTTTTACTGGACAAGCAGTAAACAGTCCCTCTCGGCCTGCTTTGGCTGCGCTTCCCCCACCATCTGCTGTTATTAAATGTCTAAAAAAATAATATTTTGAATCCAGCAGATGGTCTGATTTTTTTTTTTAATGCTTAAAGGTAAATAAGATTACTTTTGGTGTACCTGATCCTAAACTCCTCTTGGATAGAGTGCTGCTTGGTTTTTTTTTAATGTTTTTTAGATCGCCATGCTTTATGTTTGTTTACATAATAACCCAATTATAGAAATAAGTTTTTTGGCCCATTTTCGATGTATCCAAACCCAATTGCTTACCTCGGAAAAGATTCAGGCTTTTTTCCTCTTAATTGCAAAGCCTGTAACTTAAAGGTTTGTCACGGCAGCTGCCCTTGTGCTATCGGCAGGGCAGCTATCGACGAGGGTCTCTACAGCTGCCTTTTCTCTTTGTGCCTTTTCACCCCCCCCCCCCCCGCTTGCTTTACTGAATCAGAGAACAGAGAAAGGGTCTTTGGACTGAAGCGGAATTCATACTGAAAACTTTCAAATACTAAATTTAGTCTCTGAAGTAGCTTGTCAACTGGTCCTAGTTCCCATCCAGAAACACCTGCAGTTGTGAAATAAGTGCTGGCGTCTGTGAGCGTGAACCAGCTGCTGGAGATGTGCTGAACGGCTGACACCCACCAGTGTCCAGCTCCCCTCCCCCACGGCTGCCGGCTCTGCTGGTTTAGCTTCTCTGACCTTAATTTCAATATTAGTTTGAACTTAGTGGGCTGGTGTGACACTGTAACGTTAAACTCCATGGGTAGCGCGTTTATTTACATTCACACTGGTTTTTATTATGCAGATGCTTTTGTCTAAAGTAACACACAAGTTGGGTAAATAGCACATGCTGCGTATTGAGGAATCGGCTAGGCTGTGCTTCCGGTAAATGCCTGGTTATAGTGTAAGCAGTATCACAGCACCAGCTACAAAGCAATTACCTAATAAAGAGCCCTAGTAGGGGCAGCTCAGTGATGCAGTGGTTAGCACTGTCACCTCACACCCCTGAGACTTGGGTTTGAGTCTCCATCCTGTGTGTCGAGTTTTCATGGGGTTTTCTCCAGTTTCCCCCCCCACAGTCCAAAAGACTAATTGGAGTTACCAAAATGCCCATAGCTGTGTGTGTGTGTTTGTGTGTGTGTTTGTGTGTGTGTGTGTGTGCCCTGCGATGCCTTGGCGCCCCATCCTGGGTTGTCTCCAGGATCGGCTCCGGACTCCCTGCAACCCTGAATAGTTGGTTGCACCTGGCTGGACACCTATTAAGCACTGCATAGTCTCGCCATGTCGCACCAGTTTCTTTCAGGAACTCCAGGGTCCTGTCTTTGTCCAAAGACATGACATATAAACTGGGTTAAGCTCCAGGTTCCCCTTTGATGATGTTCTGGATGAACAAGATGATCGATGTAACATTCAGAAATATGTAGGACGTCATAAGCTGTCACAGAAAGAAGACACAAAGTCTTTGTCAGAGGTCAGCAGATAAACTAGTGTTTTCCACTGGCTCATAGCCCATGTGGTTGCGATCGGCACGGCCTGCGCTAGACCCTCAGGTGTCGGTCATCCTCATGGATCCGCCCTCCACAGTTCTGGCTCCTTTACTGTCTCTGCATTTTCCCTGCCAAAGAGATTGTTTTTATGCAAGAGGAAAGTCAAATCAGGCGAAAGTTAGCACACGGTAACCTTTCTCTCAACGCTACAAGTGAAACCTGGGCGCGAGGCAGCAGAGAAGTGAGAACGGTGTTTGAGAGTCAGAGGTGGAAGGTTCAGGTCCTTAAAGTAAAAATCCAGACCCAAAATTTGGTTTCAACCAACCAGTTGAGTCACAGAGTATTCAGCTGGCTGGTTGGAACAAAATCTTGATCTGGATTTTGACTTTCTGAATGATTCATTTCTGTTGAGTGATGGGTGGATGTACACACATGCACAGGCTACGGTTTTGTGTTTTTCTTTTTTTTTTTTTAACACCTTTTAATTGTCTCAGTTGGTTTTGCAGGTTTTAAAATATGTTCAGTCAGTGTTTACTCTGGGTAAACATTTGGTGTAGTTTGAATAATGAGAATCAATTTTTCTTTTTCGTAATTTCAGCTCCTTCTGTGGCCATATAAAGTATTTCCTACTCGATCATTCATGTGATTAGGTGGGTCAGCGCGCAGGAGCAGGCTAGTATATGGTAACTGCTTTCTTGCCAGCTGGTCCATGCCGAGCCCAGCTGCGCGTGTCAGGTGACCGTCCGCCGCCCCATTACCCTGCCAGGTAGCTCGCCTGTCAGCTTTCGCTGTGGAGAATCCACAGTAACACCGCGTTGCTCGGACCCACGCTGGGGGTGTGGGTGCAGAACCTCGGCTCTGAAAGAGAGCTGAAGTGAAGTTACTTCTAACAGCATTTGGAGGACACCTGTGCTCTCTCTGGTAGTTTAACTGCATGCTGCAATTCTTAAGTGTTCAGTATAATTGAGAGATATATATTTATTTTTTTAAATACATTCTAATTCACTCAAAACTGGACAAATAAAACATCTGGGTAGCAGGAAGCTTTGTTTGTGTTTTCAGTAAAACATTGTCAACTAAAAAATGCATGCAGTTTTAATCATCTTTAAAACACGCCACTGTAATCACCAAAATAGAAGTTCTTTTATTTTTAATGAAAACGTAACAACAGGCGTCAGGTTTCTTACACACTTTCATCTGCTGTTGTAATATTTGTGACACGTGCAGGAACGTCCAAATTTAAATGTGTCCAGGAAGAGAACTGACTTTTTGGTATGACACGAGTCTTACAAACTGACTTTATATTATTTGTTGCCATAGTTTCTCATTTTGATAGAGATACTGCTGGAGAAAAGATGCTATCCTGATGCTCGTTTTTCTTCTCTTGCTCCTCAGATAAATTTGACCAGTTCTGGGCCATGAACAGGAAGCTGATGGAGTACCCTATCGAAGAGAGAGGCTTTCGCTACATCCCCTTCAGGATATACCAGGTGCGATATCGTGAGCATTGCCATCAGACGCAGGTGCAGACAACTCAGTCTTGAACTCATGACCCGGGCAGTTGTTTTGTGAGCCAGCAAATGTATTCTCTGCACACAGAGTGCAGGTGGTCCCTAATACACGAACTTGGCAAAGAGGTTTGCCACTTTTCTCCCAGCATGCCGTGCTGCAATGAGGTGGAACCGGGGTTTTTAGTGGTCTGGAAAAGCCATTTTTTTCCACTAGTCAAGCTTGTTTTTATTCCTACGGTCAAAAACCCTGCCCAAGAAGGGGTGAGGTGTTAGTTAGGGTGCTTACATAGTAAGGAAACTATTGTCTTTAAGAACTTGTAGTCTTTGATTAATTTGTTTACCTGTTTTGGATTACTTGCTTCTCCCCAAGGAGGCCTTTAGCCGGAATGTTCCTCGACCACAGGCCATCAAATGTACTATGTCCCTGCTTTTTAAGTAAGGCCCTTTCATCCTAAGATGTTTGTTTGATGGTGATGACGATTAAGATCATCGTCATTTTTGTACAAAACGACTTACTACTCTATAAATATAGTCAGCTAGGTTACGTCACCTCAGATTGATGTCTTTGTTTGTCACCCAAAACTCTTGTAAAGCTGCTTTGCTGATGAGCCGCTCTGTACCGGGGGGGGGGTCTCAGTATAGGCATTTGGTTCATTTTTAAGTAATTCCTCAGATCAGGGGTAACTGGAACACAGCGGCATTTCAGCGATGGTGCTGACTCTATGTTTCTGCAGTTTGGATGTTATTCACGCATATGGGTGAATTCGTGCCTGTAAATTGCCCTTAGTAGGTGTCCATAGTGTTATGTTTGGTCATAACCAGGGTGACCCTTGCCCCGTACCCCAGTCTGCATGTAATGTAAAATTATATGATACATAAAACACCTTAGTAATCACATGGCAATGGAATTTACAAATGATGCTGGTTGTTTCCATTTTTATACTATTTCCTGTAAATTGTGTTAATCCAGGTGAACTTTTCACTGCAGTGATCGCACACCTCAGATAGGACTGTGCCAACTTTTTGTAACACTGATTACTTCCAGCAGATGGCGCTGTGAAGAACATTATTATGCCTTTGCATGATTCTGGATTTGTTTTTTGTTTTTTTTATATCAACCCCGTTTTTTGATCAGATCTGAGGCTTCAGGTCAGTTATGGGTAGACAGAGGACCCAGCAGAGACTGGGAAAGAGTCCCTCAGCAAAGCCACCGCTGTTGGGTTTGCCCTCTGGCTACTGAGAGCTGGCTGTTCCCCAGCCAAGGCTGAGAACCTCAGACCAGCAGGCGGCCGCTCGTCACTTTCATACCTCATTTTCAGTAAGGCTCTTGCACCTCCTCTTGCTGGGCCTGGAGGGGCTCGTGGTCACACCTCCTCTCTCTCTCGTTTTTACACCCCCTCCTCTGGGTTGAGGGGGAACAGGAACACCGCAGGCCCCGGGATTAGGGAGCGACATCCAAGCTGACCCAGCTGATCGCGCTGTACGTCATTTGCTCCCCCCCCCAACCGAGCTCGTCGCCTCATGCTCCGTGTTGTTGTCTTGCCCTTAAATCTGGCAGCCAAGTATGGAAAAACCTTGTAGGGATACAGTGAAGGGCTTGTGAGAGCAGCAGGGCTGCCCCCCCCCCGGGCCCACTGGCCACAGCCGCAGTCTGCCGTCACACCTCGCGCTGCGGCGCAACGCACCCCGCTTTGGACGTGACGGGTACCCGCTTTGCGCTCTCATGTGGCGCCCTGTGAGCTTCCTTGCTCAATGGCCATAAATGTCAGCTGGGACCTTATTCAATAGTGCCGGCTGAGGAGGACCAGTGAGGCACTGGGAACTGTGCAAGTTGTCCAGGTCTCTCCCGACATGATTGACGGCTTCTGCCTTTGTTGGTGTCTGTGTTGATGAAGTCATAGACCTGCAGTTGGGGAGGCCACAAGCCAAGCCGTAGGACATGGCTGTCCCAGTTAGAGAGTGCAGAATGTTTTCCAGAATAAATCGGCTCTTTCTGCATCTGCAACTCATGTGAGTAGGTGGAAACCATTCAGCGCCGTGGTTATAGTGGGTAAACTGACAAAGGAAGCTATCCAGCATCCCAGAACTGCCAGTCTCTCCTGGATTGTAATTCTCTGGATGGGAAAGACCCTTGTCTTGAGGTTTCGGGTGTAAACTTTCTGAACAATGAGGCCACTGATCTGACACCCTCCAAGCTATCTAGGATTACAGTTTATCACTGCACCTAACTCAGTTACTTGCAGTGTTGCCAGGGTGGCATAAACCCAACCAATCGAGCTGATTATTTTAATTTACTGTGTGTGAGCCTTCCGATGGTGATTGGGATGGGACTTGGGGGGTGAATTCTGAAACTGGACTGCTATATCTGAAACATAGCCTTTTATTCATTGCTTAAACCTGTAAACTCTACTTTAAGATTCTTTTAAAATATTTATTTCTCTTGCTGTTTCGTATTCTGAGTATTTTTCATTGAAATTAATTTCTGAGGTTTCTTTAGTCCAGAATCATGAACGTTTTACTTCCATTTTCATCATTATTCACTGATCTACGCCCTACACCATCAGGCCTCCCCCTTCCCGAAAATACAGATGCCCAATTCTCCACCCACTTCTTCTTCATGTTCTCCATGCCTTCTACTGGAAACAATGGACTCTCCATCGGCAAAATATGATTGGGGCTCTTTCCCTTTCTATGACATGTTAGATAAGTTTGGACATGTGTTTTGACTATAGTCTGACATGGTAACAATACAAACAGCTGGGGGTGGGTAAGGGGGGGGGTGGAGGAGACGGCCTATACCATATAGTTGCTGTCAGGGTTTAGGTAGATTCAACTGCTGCCATGACTCAGTCGAAATTCCCCAGATATGATTAATAGTGTCTGGGCATCCACGAAAGGAGGGGTGGAAAAGTTTACCGGCTCTGTGTGTCTGGTCGCAAGGGATTAAAAGGCTGGATTTTTGGAAACACAATTTACTGTAACCTGCTAATAAATATTAGCAAGAGAGTGCAAACAAAAGGCATATTTAATTAAGAAAGTGTGTCTAGAAGTAAATGGCTATGTCTTAATCATTAACAATAAATGAAAAAAAATGGTCATGTAAAATATATAAAATATATTTTGTAGCAAGGATTTGGTTGTGGTTGTTTTTTTTTTTTTTACAGTTTTGTATTTATTTATTCACTAGTACTTGTGTTTTTAAGGACAAGAAAAAGTATTTTGCACAGAGAATAATATGATTTTTTTCCCCAACACACCTCCTGTAAAGCTTACTATAAATATATATTAAACACTGAAGGAATAAGTCTACATGGCGTTAAAGTACATAAATGTGATTCTCTCATCGAAATTGATATTAATTCTACTGAGATTTTGTGCTGGAGAAACAGAAGTCGTAATACTTAATAGAAAAACTTTGCTTTATCGTAAAAATAAGTATCTTTATTACAGCAGGCGTACAGCATGTGAGGTTACATTGTGGCCGTAGTTTTCCATTTTTGCCTGTTATTACATAACTCTTAAGGGGGAAATATTTTCTAAAAAAAGTAATTTCAGGGTTGTTGTGTATATAATTCGGGTAACTGTCAGTTTATTCCCGTTTAAATTTTCAGTTATAGGAAATGACATGGTGCGGTCAGTAGATTACAAACAATCTGGAACGTTTTTTATAGCCGCAGACTTATCAAACTAACAGTGATTCAGAGGTCCAGACTGTCCGAGTACCATATAGGCCTACTGCAGCGTTAAAAGCACAACAGAAAGTTCCTCCGGTCCGGATATATAAATCACTATTAGGCCTAATTGACTGTCTTCCAGGCATACAGCCTCCATCTGTAAACAGATTGCGGTCTTTCGCGTAAATAACCGCATATCTGTGATGCAGCCAGAATGAATGATAACATTTCTTTTAATGATAGACTCTCATCTGACAGGGGCACGGTTCAGCGACAGTCGTGTGCTTTTTAATAATGATTTTATGGGGGTGATTTGGGAGGCCGCTGAAGGACAGCTGGCGATCAGCTCGACGTGAGAAACGCCGACTTGTGTCGCGGCGTTGAGTGTCGGGGAAGCTGGCGGTGCATCTCGGCGGTGTCTGAGTCAGGGCCCCGGACGCACCATAATGAAAGGCAGCTGCAGCGCTCTTGGGTCTCATCATGCGTTTGCTGTAAAAGCATCATTCTGCGCCGATAAATAACGCCTGATGGCAGCATCATATGCTGACTAAGGGTTTACGCGTTTCTGATTACAGTGCGTGGCAGGTCCATATATGTTTCTTTTAACGTGGGGAAAATCGCATGGGGAAATAAAAGAATTAAGCTGTTTGCGTTGGTTTCTTAAAATACCTTTCAGATACTGTGACGTGAATATAGACATTTTAAAAACGACAAACATTTGATCTCCCTGATTTCTGACTTTGCAGTGCCATTGAAATTGTAATTATATCCAGTTTCAAAGTCATTTTCTCCCTGAAATTAGTGACGGAGGAAATAGCTGTTTACTTTATCGTCGTACCATCTAAAGATAATATTCGACTGCAGTCAGTTTACTGTATTCTGGAGAGACAGAGCGGATATTTGCGAACAAATGTTGTCCACAGGCGTAAAAATGTAACAGTGTCATATAAACACGTTTAAATTTGCTTTTAAACGTGCAATACTGAAAATTAAAGCAGTTGTGAGCCAATTTGTGACGAGGTGAGAAACCTGAAAATGTGTTTTGTCCTGTTATCGCGTGTATGGATAATAAAAAGTGCTTTTTACTTTAGTTTCAGCTCCACATTCAGTCCACTGTCGTGTTTGCGGACAGCAAGGCGCGTTTAACCTTAATTATTATTATTTATTATTCCGGTGGCGTCCATCACCTGTTGATTTAATGGGCATCCTTTATTTGCGGAGACAACGGTGGGGGTCGCGTTAGAAAAGAGGGTGGAACAAAGATTCCCCCCCCGGTGCCGCTGCTTTGCTGCGCGCCGCCAGCTTGCGTGTCACGCCTCCTGAAAAGAAAGTGTCGGTGCCCGGCGTATCTTGCACCTCATCGGGATTAATGGACCTTTTTGTATAGGGCCCCAGTCAATAATTAATGTCGGTATTTAAAAATGCATAGCTGCAGAGGCACTCTCCCTGCTCTGTCCCTCCAGCTAATCCCGCGCAAAGCGCGCTTCCTGCCGGTGAGTCAGTATTTCTGGTAACCCTATAGCGAGCGCCGGCGCTTCCAGCCACCTTCTCTTCCCGTCGGCTGCGCGGTGTCTGTTACTGGCGCGACACCCGAGTCCCCGTGTCGCCGGTTTCCTTTTCACGGCCCTATGATTAGTTCCTATTGTGTG
>JAABNX020000151.1:6469441-6481362 GCA_015163995.2 Mormyrus lacerda
GAACACCCCCCCCCCCCCCACGTTGACCTAGCTTATGGGCCTGCCCACGTAACAAGTCTCAGTCCTTCATGAGACCCGCCCACTCATTGTCACACCCCTTAGTATCGCTGGTTACCGTGAAGCAGAGCCTTTGGAAGGCCCCGAGGCGTCGTTGCGCATTAGTTTTCATGAAAGGGTTACCCTGGTCGCAAACCCATGACCACTCGTTACCTTTCGAATCACAGAAAACCTGTGCTGTTATATTTAGGGCTATTCTTCTTCGTTCGGCTTTCTGTCATCATCCCGTCCATTTATTGTCTCTCTTGTTGGCCCCTTATGTTCATTACGTAAGCGCTTGACGTGTAAATGCTGTTTACAGGGAAATGTCGAGGAAAGTACCTCTAGGTTAAGTACCTTTCTCAACTGTTAAACATAAGAATTTGCCACTTTTGGCTTCATTATGCTTGTGGGACTTTGATTTGTCAGGGTTTTTGTAAGTGAGAGGTATCCTGTTTTGTAGAGCTTGTTACATCTCTAGCATGTGAAGGAAACTTGAACTTGATGAGCTTGTTTGTACATTTATGGCCCCTTTCATGCTAATGCAGCCCTTGAACACTCTTATCTAAGTCTCTGGGATGAAAGCATTTGCCAAATGAAGAAACGTGGCTATTTTTTGCCCTGTTTGCATTTAATTGCTGCTCTTGTATGCGATATTCCCATGCAGGACTGAATTCCTGGGCATCTGAAATCCTTTGACCCAGCTTTTGGTTTCTGTGTTTTGAAAAGTGATCATCCTTCATTCATTTTTTGTAATATTTTATTATTTTTTTGAGCTATTTACTTTGATTTCTTTGGTCTGTCTCCAATGCCCAGCATAAGGTTTGTTACCATCCCCAGTATAGGCTTATATCTGGTCGGTTGTTACTCTGCTACTGCAGTGCTTTAAGATAAAGATAAAGCTCCACTTTATTGTACGTAGAAAATGGAAACTCTTCTTCAGCTTGGCAGCCACGATACTCGCTGTAAAATGCAATAAATATAAAACTGTGGTACCGCGTAGCGTGCAAACGGATACACAGAATTTCTAAGAATAGCTGCACTGATTACTGCTTAAAGATATTGCTGGTATTACTCTCTGCAGGCAGGAACGGTGGCCTGATGTTGGCATGTCTCCTTGGGTGTGTAGTGGGTGTTGGGCACCGTTTGTTGTTACCGTTGCTTTGCTGTCGGAGTTATTGATGGTGTTATTGCTCAACTGGCTGTTAGCCAGTAATATTGTTGCCGGTGTTTATAGTTCTTCTAACTAGTGAGAATCTCTTGTTGCTCACCATTTATTCTCCTGAGTTTGAGAGTAGATGTTACATCTACTGGAGTGCATATTGTAGTACTACTTTAGTTTTTCTAATTATTTTTTTAAAGATCTTGGCAACCACCATTTGAAGAGAAGTAAAACAGCTACAAAATTGCTCTTTAGCAGAGTATTTTTTTAACAGGCAACCTTGTGATAGATGTATTTGTGATGTTGGGGATGTTTTGTATATGAGGGCTTTTAGGAAAGGTAACGGTTCCCTTACTGGGGTCTTAATTACTGAAAATGGAGTGGGGATATGGCAGGGGTGGGATGTCCTGGAGGTATTGGAGCAAACTCTGTGAGCCAGTTCCCTAGGATCATAGGGATTTACCCAGGAGCCCCTGACTTGCACAGATAGCTCACTGATGATAGATTTGGGGAAAAAAAGCGCTTAAGGTGGCCGCACACTTCAAACGGACAAAGATCTGTTGCATACTTAGGCCGATAAAGCCGCCTTGTTTGCCATACTGCAGCCCTAGAGGGCGCGGAATGTTTTCTGTGCAGCAGATCCACATACAGATTTCAGATAAGCATTTTGGCATGAGTGTGTGTGCCATTTTAATAAGGGAGATGGCACCTATTAAAATAACTTCTTTTTTTTTAACTAAAAGCCAATATTGGTTTAACACTGAAAGCAGCACAGACAGAGAAGCCAACGATTCACGCAACACTTACGATTACACGGTAATGGGATGCATACGTCATTTACACTATTTACAGATACTAGTGGTGCGGTGCAAAGGATGCCAGTAACTGTATAATTAGTCCTGCTGACCAATGGCGATTCTGCATTCTTATTTCATCATCAAGGATGTAGTAGACTGATTACAGAGGGTTCTAGTGAAGGGTGAATTGATAAATAGTTCATTAATCTCCATGGGGAAATTCTCTTTTCACCCACCCATCCTGCTCTCAGAGAGAGAGAGAGAGAGAGAGCCACACACACACACACACACACACACACACACAGGTGAGTGGCAGGTCTACAGCTCCACACCACCCCCTTGTTGCGCATTAGAGCAGTGTCGTGGCCGTGACTGTTTCTGCAGTTATTTATTCCCAAGCATCTGAGATGCATGCTTAATGATAGCAGAGTCCTAGCAACGATCATCCTCACGGTCCAGTAAGGAGCACCCAAATGGCTATAGTCACCATACACAATCAGCTTCTATCCGACTCCCTAAGCAGTCTGTTGGTACCAACCTGTGTCGTTATAACAAGGCAAACAGCATATACATGTGTCTAACCCCGTGATCGATATGTATTTATTATATATGGTTGGAGGTCTGTAGTGAGTTTGACATTCTCTCTCTCGCTGGGTGTGGTGGTCCCCTCAGTAGGAACGTTTGTCGTTTGTTTTATGATTTGATTGATTTGACCTTGGCCTTAGAGTGGTGGGGGGGGGGCATGCCTCATACCTGTGTCATACCTGCCTCATACCTGCCTCATACCTGCCTACTGCTCCATTCTCCTCTTGTGTTCAGTGTTTTTTTTTCTTGGTGAAATACAGCTCTGAGACCACGGCACACTTTTTTGCTTCACTCATTTCTCAATTTATGGATGTGCGTCTGTGAATAAATGATTTTATCTGTTCATTAATGAAAGGCTGCTTCCTTGCTTTGTGGGACTTCAGTCCAGCTACTAGGCACCTGATATGCACCGTCTTATCAGTGCACTTCACACCTATATTTGTTTCCCAATCCTTTTGAAGGTCACTTGACGTCATCCTACGATTCAAGAGAAACTGTCAGATAAGTCGACGGCCATCTCTATCATTAGAAAATTGCTTCTGCCCTTTACCTGGCCGGTTTCTGGTTGTTCCCAGTGTCTCATGCTTCACCTTATTCTTGTGTACTGCTGTCTTGGAAACTTTAAACCTGGAAGCAGCCAGCCTTGCAGTGAAACCTTCTGCACTGATTCTTCTGCAGAACCAGGATTAAACCAGGATTTAAAAAATGCAGATATTACAAAAAAATATAGAATGGCCTCATTTTTTTTTTCCTAGAGCTGTATGTAGTTGAATCACAAATGTAGAAATTACCTGTACGTGTGTGTAGATGGTTATGGCCTCTGTGGTCCATGGGTGGTTGTCATGCTTTATGACCTGTCTGTTTGCGCATTAGAATTCATCTGCTCCTGTAGCAGCACCATAATTAATAATTCTTACTTCGCATAGGACTACCCTGCTTTTTGTGGCATGTTGATTTCACACTTTGTTGCGGAGTTTGGCAAGCCCCACCCCTGACAGCCAGGCAGGTTGCAGTGATTGGTAAAGGTGTGACTGATTTGACCCAGAGGAGATGCCATCGTCCAGTTCATCGTTAGTCATCCAGAATGGGGTGCCAGACGTGGCCCCTCTCTAGTTCGTCAGTTTGTGTGATGGGGCTGATTACTTGGCTTCACTTTGGCCGATCGCCCCGACCTCCCACGGTACAGCCGTTTGGCCCAGTATGACTCAAGCCAGTCTGTTTCAAGCCGTCCAGCTGTGCGTGTTTTGTGGGACTGGGATGAAGCAGGACTAGGGGGTCTGTGAGTTCCTGGGGCTCCACACAGCACCAGTCCTCAAGAAAAACTCTGCACAATAATAGTGCGTCTATAGATACAGTGCTGTGCACAAGTCTCAGACGGGTCAATGAAAATGGTTAAAGCTGTTTATCTGGGAATTATGTGTATATTTCCTCAGAAAAAAAGCACAATTTAACATTTTAACATATGCAAATTAACAGTAGCGCAGTAAAAACCAACAGGAATTTCTTTTGTTATCCAAAAGTTACTGATAACTTGTTGGATGGCTCGATGAACACTGCTTCAGTTACCAAACCTCTCCTCTGGGGCACCTCAGCCATTCCATGTATTGCTAAATTTCACCACCAACTCTTATTAGTAAAATGACCCAACAAGGTACTGATTGCATTACAGTTGAATTCAGTACGTCAGTCAAAAAATCCATGGGAAACCATATATTGGATGATTACTGAAAATACTGGGTTGACTTTAGAATAAGTTTTGAATTGGCTAAGCTGACCCACTTTGACAGGTATTATGTCAGTTTTACACCAACATGAATTTCATTTAAGCATCACCTTCTTTGACTGCCTAAGACTGCTTTTCTTCTGGCTCACTCTGATGTTGGTCTGACAGACCCAGGCCTGTTAATTCCTTTACGTGTGAGTGATTTACTTAATTTTCTTCTGTGTGACCTCCCCCTACAGAGAGGCTGATACAATAAACACCATGATCGTCGGATAGCCAGATTTTTCTGAAAATTATTATTGTTGGAGGAAGCTGACCCCTGTTGCCATGGTGAGCAAATTCCCCAGCACATCATAGCGGTGCTGAGGAAGGAGGTTCTTGGGGTGTCCTCAGGGTGAAACAGGAGAAATGTATGTATGGTATGTGTAGCAATTTTTTTGTATTGGTCACCGTGTGTGTGTGTGTGTGTGTGTGTGTGTGTTATACATATATTTCATTGTGTGGGCCATATGTCCCAGGAATGTGATTAAAAACCTGTTGTTTTGAACTTTTTGGAGGAAGCATTTTTTATTTTATTTTTTTGCCCACAAGGGGGAATCTCAGTTTTATAAAAATCTGTGACTGCAATCACATCAAAATGTAAAAATGTCAAAAGTCTTATGGCTAAGGTTAGGGCTATGTAGGGGTTAGGGTTGTCAGTGTTGGGGTCTGGGTATTTCCCGTTGAAATGAATGGACGGTCCCTACAAAGATATGAATACAAATGTCTGTGAATGTGTTTAACATGTTTTGCCTGTAAAAACTGTTTGATAAGTTTTGTAATGGCTAAATCAGAGTGTCCTGTTTTGGTGTCATTTTGACATTCCGGCCTGCAGTAGTATGGCAGATGTATCTATCTTCTGATTTTGAATCAGTTTTATTTTCACGCTGCGATAAACCACATGGTATTCTCCTAAAATGGAATGTCTGAAATCATAGTTTGTTTTCATTATTCTCATTCATTCGTTTTCCTGGTTGTCTGCTATTTGTCATCTTCTGTGTGAGTGTCAGTCTAGCCTCTATGTGGGGAAACATGTACCAGATCAGACGTCGGACAAATAAACATGTTGTCCCGGAGCATTTTTCAGGTTGGCTCTGCAGTTCCTGCATGGACAAGCATGCCCGATGATCGCACAACGATTTCCTATACGTCGGCTGTTTTTTTTTTTGTTTTTTTTTTATTAAAAAAAAAAAACATGAATCACACGTGCAGTAGGCGTTATTTTTCCGATATTGTGTCAAGGTGGATCTGTGGAGAACAGCTCCGTGTTTTCCCACCCTGTAAAATGCCAGAAGGGTTCTGGTATGAATCAGGTGAGAGAGGGGCCTTCTTCACCCGGTCCTTAGAGTGACAGAGGGCAAAACCCGTTCACTGCTTCTTCCTGTCTATATATGCCCATGCAGTAGCATCAAGATTAAGATATCCACTTCCCTAGAGGATACCCTTCCTTGCATCTGCTCCCTTACCTCCACCCTCTCCATCTCTCCTACCCATCCTTGTTATCATGCTATCATTGCCTCTTTGTCCTCCCCAATCCTGGTCTTGTCTCTTTGGATTCGTTTTCACCCCTCTGGGAATGCAGTGGCATGTCAAACGGTCGTTCCCAGTGGCCACTGCTTGTCCCAGCTTCGGCTGTTTTTGGAGACGCCTAGGCTCCGCCTTCAGAGAGCTTCCCAGGGCCTGAAAGGCAAGGGCATTGGCCAGGGAACCATCTCCATTTCTGCCTTCACACTTTGCTTCACTGCAGGTTAACAGACGGCAACCATATTGCCGCGCCAATTTTTTTTTTTCTTATAGCAGTGTTTCGGAATAAGGTCCTCAGCGACCCACAGACGGTCCACATTTTTGCTCCCTTTCAGCTCCCGGTAGAGCAAATATATGGACCGTCAGGCAAGGAACTGTATATATCAGTGTTTTTCCCAGGTGTTACATTATTGAATTAAAATAGTGTCCAGTTGTAATACTCGGATTTGGAATGGACATTGGCATCCTGCCGGGACGGTGGTTGCGGCTCTGAATCATGCCCTGCCTCTCTGTCTGTGACATGTCGCTAGAGGAACTGGAGTATGTGGCGCGTCCATATGTGTTTGGCATCCTCCCTGGATAACACCCCAATGTTGTGCCTCCAGCTGACTGGCATAGGCTTTGGATTCTTTGTGACCGTGACCAGTATATGCGATTGGATGGATGGATGTGAGTTGCTTCTGCTGCAACTGCTACGGTATAGAAAGTGCAGTAGTCAGGGCTGCTAGGACCTAAGTAGTTCCGATGAAGAGCTTGTTCTGCTTTTGGTATGCACTGCCGTCAGTTACATGCTTTACTGAAACATGACTCTACAGCAGGGTTATTCAAATCACTGTCCTCGAGGTCCGAGCACTGCTGGTTTTCCAGCCTTCTTTTACCTGTGAGCCAGGTGTGAAGCCTCTGACCAATCACAATCAGTAATTATTAAACTAACTACCTGGGAGAACTGAAAACAAGGCCTGGATTTGGAATCGAGGTCCAGATTTGAAGAACCCTGTTCTACGGGCTCTTGGGCCTACTGCCCTGTCAGGGCCAGCCAGGGGTCTTTGGAAGAGCCCAGCTGCCGGGTACGGTCCATAGGGCTGCAGTAATAGGGATGCTCGGGTTAAAGTATGTCTGAACTGTAAAGTATAAAAACATACTGAGAGACCCTGTCATCATCCTGCTGGAATGTCAGCACGTTTGACTGCCAAGTCCTGATTGGAATAGTTGAGTCTGGTCCAGCAGCAACCTCTGTGGTCCTCTCTAGCCCCTACTTTCTCTTTCTCCCCCCTGTACATCTCTCTCATCCTCTTGCTCGCTCTGCAGAGTTGCATCCATCCAGGGGAGCATTCAAAGCCAGCAGCTGTGTCTGTGTGTCTATCCGTACTGATATTATTTTCATAAGCTTCTTCCACATGTGTTCGGCTAGCAGATGGAGCGGTCCGTAACACTACTCCTCACCACTTTGGTGTTTTATGTAATGTACGAAAGGGCTGCTGGTGGTGTCTCCCAGCAGATGCCCATATCATCTCTGCGGTCTGCCCATACCGTGCCATTGGTGCCAGCTTTTTGAGGGCCGTCACCCTGGAAACGTTTGTGTTGATTCCATGTCAATTTAGCTGTAATATGTTCTTGACTATGTTAATTACCCCAAAAGACTTGAGTTTAGGGTGGTTCCGGAACTGTAAGGGAGTATTTATTTCAGTGGCCGGTCAGGCTGCGTTGGGGCATAGTCTAATACTGTGCTTTGTGGGTCGTCTTGCATATAGTGCTGTTGGTTTGAGAAATGTAAATGTATATATCTGCACTCCGTAGATAGCTGAGGGAATACTGGTTTTCGTCAATATCCTTGGCTGCCCTTTTTAGAATTTGTTTTAAATAGTTTAAAGAATGTAAAGTAATGTATAATAATTATTATTATTATTATTATTATTTGTGTTAAAAAAACATCTGGTTAAACATCTGCCGTGGTATAGTAATTTAATAAAAGGTGTTTTTCAAAATGTAGGTTTGAATGTTTCCTGAGTGAATAAAAATATGTTTAAACAATCTGTTAATGTAAATACAAACACAGATTTGAGTTTATTTACATTTAAATCAGATGAGACAACACAATCTTTCACTGTTTGGTGTGTAAATTTGCTATGCTAACAACTATATGAAAACTAGCATACAGTTATGAAGTTGGAAATTGGTCACCCAAAATGTTTTGTGGAAATAAACTTTGTGTGAATAAGAGAATACATTATATATGTGCACACTGTGTTACTTGATTTTGTTTATTATGATGGATAATAGGGTACAAATTGGTGCTTTGGTTGAGTAGTCTAGTGCTGAAACTCATGGTGTCTCCAGTATAGTGTAGTGCAGAATGCAGAATCACACTAGTGATATGTAGAATATGTACTGTAGGCATGCTGTAGAATACTCACGTGGGGTTGTAGCATAATATGAAATATAGACTAGTGTGTATTGTTTAGTATGAAATAGAATGAAATACTAAACAATGAGAGGTAAAGTATAGAGTACTCACGAGAATATTGTGGTAGATTGTGTGTTGGTGAGTGTAGTCTGGTATAGAATGCATAGAATATATGAGAAAAGTGTAGTAAAGAATACTCTCCAGCTTGTGGGGATGTAGTATAATATATAATACTTATCTGGAGGTGTAGCGTAGTATAAATGCTGACTAGTATGTGGGTGAGTGTAGTCTAGTATAGAATACATTAATTGTGTGAGGGAGGTATAGTATAGAAAAGTCATGTAGGGGTTTAGTGTAATATAAATGTAGACTGGTTTGTGGGTGAGTAGTATAGCGATCACTAATGTGGGTGGAAGGTGAACTATAGTATACTCACTGGCTTGTGGGGATGTAGTATAATATATAATACTTATATATATTATATCCCCGTGGGGAAATTCTTTTTTATGCCTCCCTCAGCTTGCTATTTGTAGAGCAAGCTGTCCACGAAGGGCAGCCACCAGGGAGCTGGGGGTTAAGGGCCTTGCTCATGGACCCGCAGACATGCTAAGGCTGGGTTTGAACCTGCAACCTTGTAATTGGGAGGGAGGTATAGTATAGAAAACTCATTTTAGTGTAATATAAATGTAGACTGATGTGTGGGTGAGTGTAGTATAGCACTAATGTGGGTGGAAAGTGCAGTATAGAGTACTCCCTAACCCATGGGGGTGTAGTATAGAATAAGGACTAGTGTGTGGGTGAGTCTAGAAGTACTGATTTATTTAAACGACTTTTGTATTTTTGTATATAGGGTTAGCCATGTGACACTGAGCTATGCATAAGGGACTATGTCTTGACATGTTTGCTTAGTCTGAGGGTGGGTGTAGGTCTCTAAGGGTCTGAAAGTGAGAATGAGGGCAGTGCTCATACGTGTGGTGGGGGCAGGGGGGGGCACAGGGGGGTGGATGTGGTTTTGTGAAAGCTGCAGTTATCTGTCTGTCTTACGGTGCGGGATGACTCAGCGCAGCTTCCCGTATCAGCACTCACCTGGTATCAACGGGAACTGATGTCACGGCACAACACACACACATCGACGGCTGTCGTGACACACATCCTCAGGCGGTGCCACAAAGCCCATGTGGTGAGCGACACACCACACTGAGTCACGTGACTGCTGACGCGAGTCAGATACAATCGTGACGGTGCGGATGGTGGAGCCCAAGAAGGGGCTGCTTTCAGGAATGCAGTACTTTAAAATGTTTTAAAGTAATTAAGAAATCTCAAAGTGGAAGCACATTCCGATTGTACGCACCTTCTCTATATGGGTTCTAACCCTAGGAAAGAGAGTGCAAACGCTGATCTGTCACCAAGGGGAAGCATTACAGGAATCCTTCATTAGCAAAGATCCCCAGCATGTTTCTTGTGGTTTGTCCCTGGACTTGTGAATCGAACCCATTTTGTCATCTTCCCTCACAGATGAGAAGAAAAAGTACCAGGTCGTGATACACGGGATTGAGCCGATGCTGGAGACGCCTATCCAGTGGCTTAGTGAACACCTGAGTCACCCAGACAACTTCCTCCACATCAGCATCATCCCAGCGCCGTGCGACTGAGAGCCCAGTTTGACACGAGAGACATTTTTGTTTCATTGGTGTCTGAAACTGGAAACTAGAAACGGGCTAAATGTAACCAGTATGGCCAAGTATGTTTCTGGAACCAGAAGGAGATCTTCCAGCTTCCCCTGTCTCTCCCTATTCGTCCTGATCCCGCGGCTTCCTCTTTTGTGTTTACTTCTTAATAAGACCATTTCTCCGCTTTCCTTTGTCACTACTCTCCTCTTTTCTGCACCCCCACCCACCCATGGAATTGTTCCGGAGTAACCTGACAAGAACAACCCTCAAGGCCAAACAGGAAGTATGGGATCCCGTAAGCTGACAGAGATAAGGGGGGGTGGGCTCCTGTCTAGCTGCCGCCTCCTGCCGTGGTTCCCACAGGCTTCCTCATCCTCTCCTTTTTCCAGCTTTCTTGGGAGCCGCCCACCCCCCCGTCCCCCCCCCCCACGAATGACTTTGGAATCCTCTGGGGCTGACAGTTAGATACTTGCACAGGGATTTTCTTTTTGCAGAGTAAAGAGCCTTGCTGGTGCGGCTCCTTCAAACCTTACTTTCCAGAGTTAGACAGTTGTGCAAAGGTTTGTTTTTTCTTTCACTTTTTTCGCCCTTTTAATGTCACTGAAAATCCGCATAAGGGATGTTTTTTTCCCCTTTTTTGTACATAATTTACTACCGATCATCTTAGATCTTTTCTCAGCTAATTATCGGAAGGCATTCTGAGCTTGGTTAATTAGACCGCTAAACTACTCCTTCCTCTTTCTTTGGCTCTGTGTAATGCATGTGTGGGGGGGTATAATTATTTTAATGGTCCACAGTTTTGACATTATTTATGGGCAGGTTGTGAAAGTTGGGGGAGGGGGGAGAGCATTGTGTAGGTGTGAAAAGCGACAATGGAATTCATCTGGCTCTGTCTGGCTTAGCAACTCCTCATGTCAAACCCCACAATTACTTTGGATTCAGGTTTTTGATGGCAGAAAAAGCAGGCTGGACGGTTACAGAGCCTCTCGTGCCACGATCCGATGAGCAGACTTTCCAAAAAGAAAAGAAAGTGTCAGTTTTATATGCAAGCAGACGTCGGCAGTATATTTCCTCTTTATTGTGACGGAGGGGAGGCCCGCTCTCCCATGGAGGCTGGTCGGGCTGTCTCCGAGACGATGAGGACATTTTGCGGTGATGAACAAGGGCAGATGAAAAAAAAGCATCGGCCACACTGGGGGCTCTGACAAACTTTTCGTCATTTTTTGGACTGTCGTTTCCCCCCCACATCTCTCTGTTTCTCTATTGATCCCACGTTATGGCCTGGCTGCACTCCTAATCTTTTACAGAAGATAATCACTCAAATAGTCAAAAATCTGGTTAATTACTCACGGCAGAACAACTGCAACACTAAATGAAAACATTATGAATAGTGATCATCAGTCCTGCGTTTCACGACCCAGATTTTTCAGTCATTCTGTCTGCGTTTCAGGTGAAATGATCGTAAATTTCGAAAGATTGACACAACGCGTTCACTCCCATTTGCGTCCGTCAAAAATTTTCTGCAAGTTTAATGTAAGCAATAGCCTGGCCACAAACGGCGTCCTAGGAGTCAGACCATTGATGCAAGTTTAGACCCTTCGAGATCGTAGCCAAGCCGCTCCGGACGCTTCGGAGGTTTCGTGGGCATTAGCTCGTGGTGTTTGTGTTTGTGGATAAGGGACCGCAGGAGACCAACACAGGCAGATGTCACACAGCTGAGAATCGTTACTTATTTCTAGGAGTGTGTGACTGACTTCCCGCCACCACGTCTGTAAAACGCGACAGGAGTGGGGCGAGTCCCGGCTCCTTCCGCAGGTCTGCTTCTGGCTGCTCCCATCACGTTCACCAGATGACTTTGCTCCAGTGCTTGTTGACAAACAGATTTAATCTCGCACTTCCTGCTGGGAAAAGGCCCATAGTTGACAAGCCCTATTGAAGGGGAACAAATAGAAAACATGGTTTGCAGTCGTTTTCCCAAGCC
>JAABNX020000151.1:6483407-6495517 GCA_015163995.2 Mormyrus lacerda
AAAACAGTCGGGCAGGAACACAAGGTAATGAGGTGGGCGTGGCACACGGGAGGATCGGACGGAGCGGATCATGACAGGTACATATTGGTCAAGCAAATGCACCAATGAAATGCAGACACTTTCAGTTGTCTGCTTTGTTGCTGCTGTCATCTTGGGCCTGTATCGCAAAGCCGGATTTCTTGCTTAGCTGGATAACATGTTGGATTTAAGGTATCCCAGTTTAAATGGACTTTAATTTCATTCACTTATATTTAGCCCAGACTATGTTAAATGCAAGAAATCCTGCTCTGTGATACAGGCTTGGGATTCATTATTGTTGTTGGACTGATCTTCCAGCATCCTCCAGAAGGGTATGAAAGTACGAAAGCTCAGAAGAGATTTGAGGAGGCGAGGATGCTGAACGGCAGTCATACAGTCATTACTGATGTCTGATGTGACAGTTCTATTGTCCTGGACATGAATCAATGTCTCAAAATGGAGGAGCAAGATTCCAAACTCACTTAGACATTTTTTTTTTGTTTTTGAAATGAATACATCAATGACCTAAAGTTGCGCTTACACATCACCCATGGAATCAAACCAAGAACTTTCATTAAGTTTTGCGAATTCACTAAGTCCTCAGAAATGTTTCCTGTGGACTGCATTTGGGAATTCGTTCTTCGGTTAGTGTGTTACATAGCACCAGTGGCAAGTACGGTTTCATGGGGTTAATCTGACAGGAAGCTGTACAATGTGCAGAGTGGTGCATCAACAGTCGTAACTTTTCACAGTTTCACGTCACTTTTGCGGCTCTGTCTACCGGGATAATAGCTGCCGTTTAATGCAGCTGGAAAAGATCCAGATTGTTTCCTGAAATGCAACCATCGGTCATGAACCAATTGACCAGCAGGGTTGCCAGTCTTACAGGGAATTTCAGTATGACAGTATTTACAAAAACCTGAAATAAGCTTAAAAATATCTATAAATAACAACTGGAAACCCCCTTTCCTAATTCCTTGAAATACTCTGCGGTGGGACCTCTGCTAAACAGGTAACCACAAGGTGATAAACGTATCAGGCTTGTGTCCATGCTGCCCTTGTAGACCACACATTACTGATCACCACCCTCCTCTTTATAGACCTCAGAACAACAAAAAAAAGGCTTGGGTTTGATTTCTGATAGTGGGCGTCTTTCGGTAAAGAGTCTGGTTTGTTCAAAACCACTGAAAGGTTTTTCTACTATTCTTCGCATTAACCTTTATATTTCTCAGCTTATCAATTTTCATTATTCTTGTCAGCATTTTTCTCCCACATTTTAAATGTATAACTGGCCCCATTAGATTCTCATAGCCTTGCTTCATAATGTAGGCAGGCCTGTTTGGTCTTACGAGGTAACATGATGAATTGCCTAAATGTTTAATGCCCGGAGGAGGCATGTTACTGCATGGGACACCTCCCCAAATGTTCACTTCAATTATGTTCTGTATTCTTAGGGTCAGAAAATCAAAAGAAGTGTACATCCAGAAACAGCACTAAAATGCACTAAAACACCTGTGATTGAAACATTCATTGTTTAATTTCTTTCGGAGAAATAGTCTTAAAAGCATTTTTATGCAAGTTCCAGGTATACAAAAACAACTTGGAAACAGAATCTGCCCAAGTAAAATTGTTCATAACCAGATGGGGTGAATGTAAGGATATTTAAAATGAAGTAAAATGCATTCATTTCAGCATCCATCCATCTTCCAACCAGTTATCCTGAGCCGCTCAAATAGTGAAAATATTGACTAATTATGTTTCGCTGTTGTGGGGATGGTAGCTCAGGTCCCAAACCCTGTTCTATGTATTTAAAGTTTGCATGTTCTACCAAAGTCAGTTATTTTTCAAGAAGCTTCTCATACAGTCATAAGCTTTATCACACAGTCTAAGAATATGCGGTTTCAGTGCATTGGTGACCTAAAATCCCTGGGCTGTTGTACTTCCCGGAATAGGCACATTGTGACCACGCGCAGGAGATCCGCTATGGCATAACTATGTTGGTTGGTGCTCAATTTGGGGTTATTCCCTTACATTTGTAGCTTCTGGAATAGGGTCTGGACTCCACAACTCTGCAAGATGAATAGATGGAATATTTTGATTGACTGACTTGCTATCTCATCAGAATGCATTATGTTATGGGTCTGTAGAACTAACAGGCATCCCATACAGCCCCCCCCCTTCCCCTCCCAACCACCATGTACTAGACAGTTGGCTAGAAGGGTGGTTGCTTTTAAATGTTCTATATTTCATTAGAGCAAATATTTTGCAGCTATCTATGAAAAAGCCTTAACCACAGAAAATATCCATATAGAATCCATTTTGTCAGAATTATCGTCCATGTTTCAGGACCGGGCACCAACATATTTCAGTTTTTGTCTGATAGATTAAACTGATCATAGATTGAAATTGCACAATTACTCAATTAAATTCAAATTGAATACCTGCTATGGATATTTCGTAACTAATATGAAAATACACATTCAATAAATATTTGACAAACAAATGTTTTGTATCAGCTAACTACTGTGTTTTGTATGTAAAGTCTATTTCACCATGTCGTAAAATGCTGCAAAATTTTTGCTAATCTCCTATCATTATTATTATTATTATTATTAATAATAATAATAATAATAATACATTTTTCCAAGCAATTGCAAATGAAGTTACCCAGGCATTTACTCATGAGCATGATAATATTTGGCAGCTGAAGACCGTAGATAACTTACCAGAACTCTTTTATTATGTTTTTTAGATATGACGTCAGAGATGGCATATCAACACAAAATGCAGTGTATTTATACCTATAATGACTCTGACTGATAAACGAATGCAAATTTTAATCATTACTCAGTAATCGTAGATCACTGTAGTGCGGTAGGTCCTGCTCATGTGGGTCTTTTTACTGTCACTTTAAAATATCACGAACCTTCAATAAAGATACAGCAGGATCACTTTTGAAAATACTCATATCTCGAAAACCAAATTGAATAATAGACATTCCATCTAATTAAAACGATCGCCTTTAACATACCAGTGCTGTGCCGCAAAAATCGGGGAATTTCCCGAAGAAACTCAATGAACTCAGAGGTTTACTATGTATAAGTAAACATGGGGAGTTCACCAAAGGACCACAAAACTGGAAGATTTAAACAAGCCTATTTGGGCCACCTCATCGGGCATGATCATTTGTTTCCTTATTACAAGGGAAACAATATTGCAACGAACACAAAAAAATGAGATCTTCAATGTACCCCGCACGGCCAGAGCCCACGCCAAACTCAACCAGGAACCCAATTCAACTGAAATCAATATATATATATATATAATATATAGGGTTGTGCAGAGCCCTCCACTACTCCTTTTGCCCACTCCGCAGGTACCCCACATTATCTCTAAAATCGCCAGAGATTGGCTGAAAAGGGTGGGGGGACTGTCCAATAATAAACACCGAATAGCCCTAGTCCTCCAGCTGCTACGCTATGTAAGCCTTTTTAATGTCCAATATAAAGTAGGCCTATACTTCAAAATAACCAGTCAATATTCAGTGGTACGGCTTACCGCCACACCAGACCCTCCAGTAGGAATGAAGTAGCCATTAAATTGCATAGCCTTGTACACAAGCATTTGGTGAGCTGGTTTTCTAGAAACAGGGTGACCGATTTTAGACACTGATTCAAGGGCCTGCAAGTAACTGGAGCTGCAAGATGTGAATAAACAGCTGCACAGGTAAAATATTCTAGGTAAAATTAGACATTTTCTACAATTTACCCTTAGAGGCAACATATCGAGATTTGAAAAATAAAAAATAAAGTATATCCCACTACATTCTACTGTTTTCTCCTATATCTACCAGATTCATTTATCTGAATTTTTAAAAGGTTGACGTTCATTATTTAGGTATAAAAAAGACTCATCGGAGTAATAGGCTACTGAAGTCAAGCATTATGTTTGGCATACCAGGAATGCAAAAGATATATCTAAACAACGGATGTTTTTACACAATAGTCATCTGAAACATTCTAGGCCTACTAAAAATAGTTTTTTTATACAGCGTAAGGCAGCCAGTACATAAGATTTCGATTATTTCCACCGCGGTTTTGAACCGCTTAACATGGTTAAAATAATGAAATTAGTATTAGGAGCGCATTTTACTTTTAATTCCGCATAAACGCGCAGCCAATTCGCGCTGCAGTCGCAGGAAAAACTGAGGGAACCCCGTCTATTTTTCTTCTAGTCGCCCACTATATTTAAAATTACAAAGCAGTTTCTTACTTATGACGTCTTTTTAAACAGTGGAACTTGCTGTGTCAAGCTTGAACTACACCAGGTTTCACTTCACCAGTAGTAAAATCAATACTTGGAAAAAGGAGAAGTCTCCGATAGCACGCATAATGAGATGAGGCTGTCATAACGCGAGGGCACTAACAGGACTTTCGTTTTGACACATCCGTTCATGCACGACGAGTTGGATGCACCACTTGACCTTCCAAAATAAATCATGAAAAGTGGATGACTCAACATCAGGACAAGTCTATTTCTGCATCTGAAAAATACACAGTCACCGTGCCTCCGTCCCCAATGGTCATGGTAACTGAATCCTCCCATTGCACCATTTATGTCTCTGGTCGGAAGCTGAGGGCAGCGTTTTGCTCTGGATTGCGCTCATTTCACCACACGGTACTCGTTGCACTGCCTCTCCAAGAATTACGCCGTGCACCCCAAAAAAAAAAAAAAAAAAAAAGATTTATTCTCGTTTGCCGTCATTTTACGGTGTGGAAAAACAAAGTTCTTACAAGGGTAGAAGATCAAGTCTAAATATCATAGACCCGCTCCATACTGAAGCGCCAGACAGTCAAATAAGGCAATATTTTGTAAGACAAAAATAGTTTCATAAAGACATAAGAATAATCTATAATTGTATATGTCTTCTGGTGTTTACACCCGCCTTTTTAAATGAGGGACCAAATAGGCAGTGAGACAAATAGCGTTTTTTTCCTGGTTCTCTGTTATATATACACTAAAGGTGCATATGCTTATTTTTCATATGACATTTGATACTGAATATTACTCGTGTCGTTTTTATAACTTAAAAGAACCTGAAAAAAACCGCACCTCGCCCATCTGTTTCTGCAACTGTTACCCCACGTAGCAAGTTTTCACTCAACAGCTACACTTCATAACTCTTATAGTGACGAGTGTTTCCACGCCAATGAGCAGTAAATGAAGACAGACAATAACACGTGTATAGCGATGAACATTTATATCATAATTAACATTTTGACATGTCGCACATAAATAATTATGTAAACGGGTATGTAAACATAAGAAACGGTTGTACTCCAATTATTAAAGCAGTAAGAGTGAAACTTTGGTCGAAGTTCAGAAATAAGCAGAACCTGCTATGTTTAACACAGGACTCTTGCTCTCACTAACAGGCACAATGTTGTTGGAGACAAGTCTTAAAAATGATATAATTTTATATATATATACTGTATATATTTTTAAAAAATTCCCAAATTGTGTATGAGAAAAACACCGGCAGAAAAACCAGTAAGGGTGGCTGGAGTGCTTTGGTCTGTACTACTCACAACAGCATGATGAACAGAAAACAAACGTGGAACAGTTTCTACAGAACAGATCACAATCCAGGAACACAATATGTACACAGAGTTCTTACCCCCACCCCTCACCCCAAATTAAGATTTTTTTTGTTTTGGGGGGGGGGGGTGCTTGAAACAAAACCAAGTTAAATTTTGGTGACTAGCTTCAAATCCAAAAACTCAATTAGGCTTTACATCAAATTCTTATTTTGGTATCGAGAAAATATATCAATGACTGACTATAAATAAAGAATCCCCAGCTTTTCAGCTGATATGCTACATTTATCTTTTTCATTTTGGTTTCTTTCCTCACCTTCAAGTAGCAAAGCAATAAATATTACAGCCGCTCTCTTCCATCTGGACACGTACACTGAGGTAACTGTTGTCGAAAATATACAAAAATGCCCTCGTTTCAATTAAATACAACTAGGATTCAACAGAAATACAATTACTAAGAAAACCTTACGTACGGGGCAACTACGCAAGACAAGAGCAGAACTTTTACATTAAATCATCCCATAGTTCAGCATTTCAAATGTCTACATTTGGCAATGCAAAACAAGTCAATCTAATCGAGGGGAAAAAAAAAAAATACAAACAAACCCTGAATACTGAATCATCCAGATCTCTTTCAATGATCTAAGCAATCTAAGACGAGAGAAAATATCTACAAAAGAATGGCCACAGACAGAAAACATAAAAAACACAATTACAATGAGTTACCCAGTCATTGTAAACAATATTTCCAAATCTTGCTATTGACAATGTCAAATTGCATAATAAATTAATAATACATCATAACTGAACCAGATAACTGAAATAATGAAAACAATAGTGAAAGGACGATTGTCTAACATTGTAAGAAATACAAGACCAAGAGTAGTCGGAGGCAATGCCTTTTCTTAAGCCCTGAGTAGAAAAGTCCCTGAAAGAGCAGCCAAGGCCTTGTTAACAAAAAGGAGACTATGTACACTGATTGCTCTGAGTTTCCTGGCTCTCAACAAACACAGTCAGTTTATGTGTCACAGTTCCTTCAGTGAAGGTCATCATGGTGGGCTTCAAGGGTTCATGGGTTCCAGAGATTCCTGTTTTACTTTGACCGGGAGGAGAGACAGAGGGCTCCCACAACGCAACTTGATAACTGAGGCCTCGCTACCAGGTTCATAGAGGCCATACCCAGGGGACAGCAGCTCACTGGAACTGCCCTTGTGGTAGGAAGCCTTAAGGTCCATCTCTCGCCATATCATGCCAAGGATCTGTTTCTCCACCACGTTTTCCACGTTGACAGTGTCCATCTCCTCCAGGCGGTCTGCATTGTCGCTGAGATCGAACCGCTCAATCTCCTCATTGATGCGGCTGAGCTGGTCGAGGGGGCGTCCCGTTGGGGAAGGGGCAGCCGTACAGTGGCCCTTGAGGTGGACCTTGAGGCTACACAGGTGGATGTAGCTACGGTGACAGTGGGGGCAGGTGTGGGGGCGGTCACGGGTGTGAAGCCGCTTGTGCAGTTTCAGGTGGACGAACTGCGTGAACTTGGCTGGACACAGCTTGCACTGGTAAGGCTTCTCACCTGAATGCAGGCGCTGGTGAGTCTTCAGGTTGCTGGTGCTGCTGAAGCGCTTGTGACACACCTGGAGCCAAAACGGCAAAAAGATCAGAGAAAACACCCACGATGGCAGAGCGCATGCAGGTACGGGGACGATGGACAGACATGGTAGAGAGAGATATCTGCAGGCAAATGTGGATACAAATGGGCAAAAGGATGACATCTGCTTACCTGGCACTCGTGTGGCTTTTCACCTGTGTGGACCAGGTAGTGCTTCTGGAGATGGGCCAGTTGGGTGAAACCTTTACTGCAGGTCTGACACTTGAAGGGTCTCTCACCGCTGTGAACTCTCAGGTGCACCTGCAAACCGAGTACACTGGGTTACTACAACATCACATTTTCTGAGCTCTGTATATTATGGAAATATTTCTTCAGTAGACCAGTGTTTCTAAACCTATACTCGGTTGGGAAACACTGTGGTAGACAATTACTCAACGCAGGTAAAAAAAAAAATAAAAAATCACCTTCAAGTTGGAGAGCTGTCCAAAGGTCTTGCTGCAGACGTTGCACTCGTACTTAATCTTGCCGTTCTGCTTCTTCAGGGGGTACGGCAGTGCTTTGTAGCCACTGCTACTGCGCTTCATTTTGCTGAGGTTGATCGCTTCCTCGTTGGCGCGGGCAGCGGCCTGCAGTGCTGCCGTGGGTTTGGTGGGCAGGCAGTCGGTGGTGGCCGCTGCGCCGGCCGTAGGGGACCCACTGCTGGGGGTGCAGGGGGACGTGTCCTTCAGGGAAGCGGCCGCAGAGAAGGCGCTGTTGGGCGCCGGCAGTAAGACGTCCCGGTGTGGGGGGTCAGGCATAGAGAGCACGAAACGACGAGCGCCGTCGAGGGGCAGGATGCTAGAAGGCAGGGGCATGTGGGGCGTACGGCCGCCCCCAGGGAGAATATTGCTGTAAAGAGGGTACATGTGAGGGAATATGCTGCCCCCTGGAGTTCCATTGATTGCATTGCATCCCATTTGGTAGTGTGGCAATAGGTAGCGAGAATAGTGGGGATTGGAATAGAAAGCGGCTGAAAGATGGCTGGGAGAGGGGTAAGCAGGGTAATGTCCAAAACTGCGGCTATATATAGTGGGAGTAAGAAGGAGCCCCTCCCTCTGCTCCTGCGAGGGAGGCGTCAGGGGCGTGAGCCCCGGGCTGCTGTGGGGGCTGCTCTCGGGGCTGCTGCGGGCTGTGGGGCTGGGTGTGGCCGATGACTGGCCAGGGGAGTGGGCTAAGTAGCCGTGGTTAAATCCGGGGACATGGGGCCGCAGTGGGTAGATGACGCGCGGGTAGACCGGCCGTTCCGGGCTGCGTTTGATGGGCGGCGAGCCCTCGGGGCGGGGGGGCCGCATGGCCAGCGGGCGGCCGGGCTCCTGTGGGGTCCCTTTCAGGATCTCCGAGACGCTGTGCTCCCTCTTGCCCTTGTCCCGGGTTGGGGTCGGCTCGGCCACCTGCCGCTTGGCCTCCATCAGGGTCTGTTCTGTGGGGGAAGAGGACACTGGGTTACCCACGTCACCCGGACTGCCAGACGCAGCCCTTTACACTCTACGGCTTCATGCGCGACAGCTTGGCTCATTCATCCCCACAGCTGGACGCGTCCGTCTGTGTAAAATGGCGAGATACTGAGATTCTGTCTCAGAGACCAGCGGGGTGGGGGTGGGGGGCTGGGGAAACCGCTGTGAAATTGCCAAATGAGGCCAAACCACAGCAAGCTCGTCTCCCTGCCAGCCGAACGGACCGAAGCAGAGCATGAGTGAGGCGGGATGAGGCGTGGAGCTCGACTCAGCAGCCATCGAGTTTTAAGCTCCAGTGAAATCGATATAATCCTCTGGGATTTAGGACGTCTGCTCGGAGTCATACTTCCAAGCATCGAGAATATTTACATACACCAAGAAACAGGAAGGGAGGGGCAACATTTCGACAAATCATTTCCACTCGATCAGATCGTGAGGGACCAGGGAGAGAGACATAGCAGGAGTCCCACAGGGATTGTTAATGGTTAAGTTAAGTAGTTAAGTTAAATATCATTTTACTGGACTGGCTTGTTGGTCGCCTCAGTCTCTAAACTCTCCCTCCAAATCATGAATGGCTTCTTTGAGCCAGTATCAGTAGGGCGAGTCGGAGGGATTAGTTAATGCAGTCCTTCTGATTACTAGTGAAAGGTTAACCTACAGCTGCAATCACTGTATAATTCGTCAAGATGAAAAGTCATACTATCCTGAGTGTGCTTACCTCGGGAAGCTATTGACAAAGGCTCATTTACATTAAATACCCATAGAAACCTTACAAGTGACAGATACCCTCCTTCTGAGGGAGGAAAAGAAAGCGCAAACCCCACAGCCTGGTTTTGTCATCTTGTAAAGGTACGCAAGCCCCCACCCCACAATGAAATCAGTGATCAGACAGAGCTGGATAGGAAGGACATATACTGACAAACGTTTCATAGCTGCAAAACAAAAAAACTCAACATTCCGGAACAAGCCTGAATGAGGAGCACTAACACTAATTAAATGTAAAAAGCGGCACCTGAATGTATGTAGGGGATGTTTGCTCACTGTCTCCCAGTGAGCAAACACTGCACAAACCTACCTCAGGCTTCTGGATCGCCTGGGTTACTGTGCTTAGCCCACCTGAGAGCTCCCACAGAGCAAACAGTCAGTGATCAGTGAGATATCAATCTGTCAGCAGATCCACAACCCCAGAAAGTTCAAGTAGTCAATGGAGGAGAGGAGTCCCCCAACCCCCTAAATAAATGAAGGACTCATGCCAGAAAGCTGTGAGTTTCCTTCAGCTCACCCCACATCACACACAAAGCTGGGGCATGTTTAAGGTCATTTAGCAAAAATCGAAAACACCCAAGCTACAAGCCTGCCCGTATTGGTGGAGAAAATCTAGCGGATTCCAGCATCGTAATGTCAACGATAACTTCAATGAGCACTTCAAGCTTAATCATGTACCAGCGCCGCGTGGGAGTGACACCTTGAGCTGTTTTTCGTTATGATGAGGCTTTGGGTCAGGGCAAGGTAAAGGACCTCATTGTGGCTCATACATTCTGAACGACCGTTAGAGATTGTGGGAGTAGCTCAACCAGAGACCAAGGAGCCTTGGAAGGGCCCCAAAACAGGTGGCAGGGATGAGTCTGCTCCTCACATCTACACACCACTGCTCAGAAACATAAATGGACACGACCTCTTTGTCCCTTAAGGCAAAGTCACGTCTACCCTCTTTCCTCTGTCTCCGGCTGTCAGGCGCATAGGCTTTTATTACAACAAACAGAACGAGTGTGTTAGGCAACTTAATGTCGAAAGAACGTCCGACTACCAATGACTGCAGCATTACGCTGGAAGCACCATGTAATTAAATGCCATCATTACTGAGTTCCGTCCATGATGCATCTAATGAAAACACTACTTTAAACACACTCATCACACTTTGCCCTGGGGCAAGGCAATGCACAGTCTGACAGTCTGCTTCCCAAATTCCTTCTGCCCACCAAAGCCCTTTGGCCTAAGCTCGCACCAGGCAGATTGTCGCCACAGGATAAAGGACCGAAAGTAGAGAGGGTACTGCAAACATCCAGCAGGGGAATCCTATCATATATGAACAATAGCGGGAGCCTCAAAGAGAAAACTCAGAAGTGAATCTCAAAGCTGGAAGTTGACAGACCAGCTTAGGACCGAACAGGCCGTGTGGATCACGACGGCACAGCGCTGGGTACTTACTGAGCTTCTGCATCATAAGCTCTCCGGAGGGCGGGTAGTTGAGGCGCTGGGCGAACTCGGGGCAATACCACACCAACAGCTCCTCATGGGGCAAAATGGGCTTGATGGTGTAGAAGTAGATGTTCATGCTGCTCTGACAAGCGGCCAGATTCTGCTCCTGCTGCGTGTGCGCCGGGTTCACGTAGCGCATCCAGTTACTCTTGTCCTCGTCCAGCCCGTCCACAAAGTGGTGGAACTCCCCTTTTGAGTAGATCTGAAAGGAGGCCGAGAAAGAGACCGGGGGGGGGTCAGAGGTTACGGACGGATGGAGGACGCTTCTGGTGAAGATTCAAAAAGAAACATGCAGCTTAAGGATCCATCCTCTGGGGCATGTAATTACACTGCAGAGCAGACCATAAAGGGGGGGAGGGGGCAACACAGACTCATCACAAATGGGTGGGAAACACTGAACCCGGAGCCTTCAGCATACTCAAACCCTCGACGGCTGAGTCAGCCTAGTCGCCATGATGTCACCCACAATCTCAGGGTGAATCTGCAGGGCCGAGACTACCGCCCACCCTGATCGCTCTCATGTTCGCTCTCTCTCCCCTTACTACGGTTATTCCTGTATAGCGCATCTTTCTCATAGTGGACTCATAGCTTCCGTCCTCAGTACAGTGGAACCTGCTGCTTCTCTTTCAGCTGAAACTATCAAAGCAAACTGCTGCTGTGTTACACCCATGAGCTCAACGCTACAAGAATGCATTATTAATCTTAATATCACATGGGTTTAATTAAGCAGTTCTGTTTTTATGTGATGCTGAAACTTTCTAAATTGCTGTAGTTTCTAAATTATTGATTACTCTTTGATGAGTGCTTTGTAATCACATTCTCATTTCAGCATTCATTAATAGGTACCAGTGAAGGCGACAGCTTTTCTGAAATGGCATTTCAAATCTTCTTTTCACATGGATGACAAACTGTCCACTTTTATCAATGAATGAAACATGGACTGAAGTACAGTTGTGGAACAAATACCTTCTCATTTGAGGAGGAAATTAAAAAACGACTGGTGTGACTGCAGACAAAATGTACTCGACGCCAATGTGAAATATACCAAGCAAAGTGATCTTAGGACATTTGTTTTCATTCCATGCTTGTTTGGTAATGAAATCCCGATGACCAGCCTGCCAGAAAGGCTTCCAGCCC
>JAABNX020000151.1:6554533-6565334 GCA_015163995.2 Mormyrus lacerda
TCCTTCTTATATTTCTGATCTTTCATCAATAATTGTCTAATAATCAGTGGATAGGTTCAGAAAGTGAAAATACAGAGTCTAGATTTGTACTTTCTTAACTGTCCACCTCTGCTCAGAAAAGCATTTTCTCCTTTCAGTCAGAGAAAACACATGGTGGGTATTGTGTAGGTTTTGACACACAAATCCGTGGGCTAAGCCTTTGTGCTTGTGATCAGAAGGTCATCAGTTCGAGCCCAGCCTCGGGACATCTTCGGGTCCCTGGGCGAGGGCCTTGGCTCCCTGGACGTTGTTGTGGGTGGCCGATGGTCATGGGCAGCTTGCTCTCACCTACAGAGAGCAAATTGGCATAAAGAGAAATTCCCCCCAATATAGCATTTTCCCATCAATAAAGTATCTATTATTATTATTATTATTAAAGATCATGGCCCCAAATGTCGCATCCCACAAAAATGACAAAGATGGGGTGTGGCATCATGGAGAGGGGAGGCCGTGTGCCAACGATGGGCCAGGCCAGCCTAGCTTGAGCAATCGGGGCGTCGGCGATGGTGGAACGGGGTGAAAGTTGGCACACAGAGGTCGCCGGGGGTCAAATGCAGCAGACACATGTGTCACGCCAGGGAGGATTAAGGATTTGACATGGTGACCAAGATCTCGGATGATGTTTAACCTCGACTGTACCTCTGATCGAAATAAAGTGGACGAACTCATGTGACATGTGACTGAACCATTAGGGATGTGGTCGCATCCTACTTCAAGGGTTATGGGTTTGACCCCAGCCCATTATGAGATGATTCTTTTAAGATGCAAAATCACGGTGAATTTTACTGAATTATTTGCGTGAGCGCGTAGGGAAACCCCAGATCTCCACAAATGGAGAAGCCGACGGATTGGAGAATTCTAAGCACCATTTAGTTCCATTCAGTTCCTGCAGCTTAATGAAATGTTACTGTCTGTCTGGCCTTTATCGCAAAATTGCGCCATGATCTCTCCTCAAGTGATGACTGACAAGGCCGAATTAAAAAAATAAAAGGGATCCATAATATGACCTGAGTCATAAAACGCAGCTGCGTTGTCTTCCGGGCCTTTACCGAAGTTCCCTCTGGTGGGCCGACGCATGGCTTATTTTTCTTTCCGTGTGAGCATCACCTAGCTCTTATTTATCAACAACAACAGACAGACGGTCAGGAAGGCAGGCGCAGGCGGTGACCCTCACGTCCTGTCTGCCAGCGCCGGGGGCAGATAGAGAGCTTGGAGGACGTGGCTCTTTGTCAATTTAAGTTTTCTGGAAGGATAATAAAAATGGCGGCAAATTGGCACAGCAGAATCGGGTTGGCCACGGCGACCCCTGCGGCAGGGAGCCGCCGCACTTGACTCGCTAGCCCCGGGGTCCCCCCAGTGGGATGCCGCCGCCTTGGAAACCTCGCTGGCAAAGTTCCAGGGTCACCCGGCAACCGGCTGTAGCACTCCAGGAAGCGGGAGAGGGGATTCCGTCGCTGAGCACAGTGAGCGGAAGCCTGGGAACAGGAAAGCCCTCGTGCTGAGGGACCCTCCCAGCCGCGCACAAACACAGCGGGATATTGTGTTTCACGCTGCCTCTGCTGATCCTGTCCTCGCCTGATAGTGACCAGACTCGCTGTTTAGTCTGAAGGAAACCCTTTTACTGGACGCCATGCCGCGGTTATTTTTGACTGCTCTACAGCACAGCAGAAAGGAAACCATTGTAAAACGGGTCAAAAATCAAAGTGTGTCCCTCCTGAATTACTTAAATAAACTCACAGACAGTGCGATAAAGCCTCACATCTCGATTTTCCGTGTTTAAATGTTGGAAACGACATAAAGATCCACCATTTCTCTGCTGAGTGAACAGCGGCACCGATGATCTGTCAGGGCTCACGTTAAGCCGCTCGATCCCATTCCAGGGGAATTGTAGCGGGTTTGACCTCCCCATGTGTCCCCCTACGCCGCCCTGCCCTGTCACATCTCTGGATCACTGGCCTCCACACAGCTCAGGTCACTGAAAAAAAAAATGAAGGAAAAAAGTGACGAATGCATCAACTCGATCTAGTTTTACTGTGGGGATCAAGTTCCAGTAACTGCTCCTATTAGTAAATTGTTTCGGAAAGAACGTCAGAGACCCACGATGTCTGATCTGCTTGGAGAAGGTGTCTGCCAGTAGGATGAATGATAGTGTTATTTAAGCGTCACCCCTCACACTTCAGACGGACCGTGCTGTCGCATGAATAATAAAACAGAATTATTATGTGCAAATGATTTGATTGGATGAATCCTGGTGTTCCTGCTTCCCAGTGCTTTCCACAGGCGGCAGGCTCTGCCATAACCCGGGGCCATCCATCCATCCATCCATCCATTCACTTATACTATTCAGGGTCATGGTGGGTCGGGAGCCTATCCTGGAGGCTAGGGATGCAAAGCAGGGAACAACCCAGGATGGGGCGCCAACCCATCGCAGGGCACAGTCACACACCCTTCCCCCACACATGCACACCTATGGGCAATTTGGCAGCATCAACATCAGCATTAACATCAGGACCAGCCAGAATATGCTAAATAATTATAGCTGAACACAAAGGGTGGTGCGGTGGGGGGTTACAGAATTGGGGGTGCGTTGCTCTTAAGGCTACAGCTTAACTGAGATCATTCCCCAGCAGAATCAGAAGGCGGTCTTCTCTTTGGTTTCACGTCTGCTGTTCTCCAGGAAAAGCTTGATACAGCAGCACACCCGAGTCTCTGGAAGAAAAAGCTCAGGAAGCGAAACGGAGGAACTCCGTGGGCAGACAAAGGCGACGAGCCTGAAAAGCAAACTCCCATTACGAATTTCCATGGCTGTGACTCCTGAAACGTGACCGATTAGCCTTCACACTTTGATAAATATATTAGGATTTTCCTGTGAAACTTCCAGAGGAGTGCTATAGGAGTGCTATATGGTCGTGCCAGAGGAGTGCTATAGGAGTGCTATAGGGTCGTGCCAGAGGAGTGCTATAGGAGTGCTATAGGGTCGTGCCAGAGGAGTGTTATAGGAGTGCTATAGGGTCGTGCCAGAGGAGTGCTATAGGGTCGTTAGTGTTGATGTGCAGTTCAAGACTCAAGGCAGTTCTTCATGAGTTCTCCACCGGTAAGTAAAAGCTGGGGCAGCTGCCCAACCCAGAACCTCTCCCCAACCCCTGCCACCTTGGTCCCAGAGCCGGCATAAAAGGCTTTTTAAAGCACTTCAGCCTGACTGAGGCATGGCTGTAAAAAGGACTTGGCAAACCCCCCATGGTTTAAATCATTATAATAGAGCTTGATGTGACAATCACAAGGCAGGCAAGTGAAACCATTCCGTTTCATAACAGCATATCATTACTCAATTCGCAACAATACCAAACTAATAAACTTTTCAAAGGAATTAAATAAAATATAATCTGCTCCAAAGCTGAAAATTGCCGTGAAGTTGGGCTCCGCTTCACGGCAAGCCTCCCGTCTAGAAGGCCGTCCCCCGTCGGAGCGCTTGGATAATGTCCCACACGTGGTGAAACCTGATGGGTGGGCCGTTGGGAAACGGAGAGTGTGAGTTACCAGCGACATGTGCCTGTGCATTCTCGGCCCAAGGGCTTCGGGGTCCACACTTTCGCCCCATGACTCAGAGTCTAAGGCGAGAGTGTATGTGATGACACACCAGTCTCTCACCCACCACAGGACTTAATGATTTCTGCAGGCCTACTGTCTGACCTAAAAATTAGTGATGGTGTTCTGAGTTAATAATCAGCCACCCACCTAAGAAAAAAAAATACTAGATATTAATTAAGGGCATAAACTTTTGACCTCATAAGTGCTAATTATACTCTTAATTTTGTCGTGTTACTGTTCAGCAATGAGCAGACAAACAGCCCTAAAAAAATCTCTGCAAAGAACATGAAGAGAATTCTGGTGGAAATGATCTTTACAGTGAAGCGAGCATGACTGAAGTGTTAAATTTTCCCATAAAATATCTGCATAGTAGATTATAGAAGAAAACACCAGAAAAAGCATCCCATGCAACTAAAGAGGAAACGTACATCTGTGAAACCTGAAGAAGACTGAATCATTTATTAGTTTAAAACATCACTTAGCTTTTAAGCAGGACTTTGTAGCACTGAACGGTCCGTTCTTGTAAATGATATTTTTTATTGCGTTTCACTTTCTGTAACTCAGCCAGTTGTAGACACTAAATATTTGGTCATTTGGTGCTTGATTGTGAGAAATGTGTTTTCAAACCCGCGCTCAGTCAATACAGTGGTATCGCAGAGGAAGGAAGATTGCAGCTACAGTGAGGGCAGTTGGAATGGAGGACTCAGTAACCTGGGCAAGCTGTTTGACACCCTCAAGAGAAGAGAAGTGCTGCCGCTGAAGCCTTAAGACCTACTGCTGAGTCCTGGCACAAAAGACTGTTCACGCATGTAATCTCCTGGTACAGACCTCCGCATGTAATCTTCTGGTACAGACCTCTGCAGTGAAAATCCACATGAACTGGTAGCGGTTATGGGTTAATGGTCCTTCAGCAGGGGATCCTGAACATCAGACACAACAAGGGCTGCAGGTTTGGAGGTGGCACCTTGGGGGCGGCCGAAGGGAGAAGTTTCTGAAAGTACACAGTGAAAAGCCCAACAGGCTATAATGAAAGTGTGAAACGTATGGGACACTTTAGATAAAAGCGTCTGCTACAGGCTAACATCACGTAACGTGACACCAACACATTATATTCAACTCAAATAAACAAAGAATATAAGCGCTTAGGTAGAAAGCGCAGTCGTAGGATGCTAACGGAATGTGGAACCTCTGGTCCTTGTCACAGTGACTGGAAAGGCCTGATTTCATTGCTGCAGAAGGACTATTTGCCTACTACAAGCATTTCAAAAAATCATTCAGAATATGTCGCCCATGAATCCCAGTTGGCCTGTGTGCGCCATCCTCCAGCTGCTGCCCAATCAGATTTTGAGGAATCGGCAGATATTCTTGGCACCCCAGAAGCTAGCTGGCTACACATGGCAGCCATTTTCCACAAGGCCATGAATTACATGCCATTAAAAATAATCATTAACAATCCAAAGTCATTAATGCTTGGAGAATAATATTTAAAAAAATAGCCTCTGGCAATGTAGTAGAAAAAAAAATGGACACATAACCCAAAAGTATTTGGTTCAAAGTACTTGAACAAGTTAGTGAGGCAAGTCAGGTTCAGTATAAGATTCAGGTGCACAAACGGATATACGGTGATCCCCCCCTTATATCGCGGTTCAGCTATCGTGCCCCCGCTATATCGCGGATTTTTCCAGAATGCATCACAGTTCTCTGTGATGTGTATATATATACATCAAATATTATTATTGTGATTTATTATGTTACTAATATCCTTAGCCCAACATCCACATACCATATGTGTTTACAACGTTATTTTTTTAAATTAGTTTGCATGTGTTTAAAGCATGTTGGAGGGGTATTTTAAGGTTTAAACTATATTTTAAAAATGTTTATTTATATGGTCTTTCTATATTGCGGATTTCCACCTATAGCCGATGGGTCGGGAACGTAACTTCCGCGATAGGCTGGGCATCACTGTAATTGTAAGTCACTTTGGATCAAAAGAGATACATCAATTTCTATAACTGCTTATCTAATTCAGGGCTGCGCTGAGCGTGGAGCATATTCTAGGAAGTGTGACACACCCAGCACAGGATGCCAGTCCATAACTAACATCACCATGACACAGAGAATGTCCTGACAATTGAAAAACACCAATTCAGCTAAGCCATGTGTCTTTGGATTGGTCTGGGAAATCAGGGTACTTACCTGGACACGGGCAGAGTGAGCGAGATCTAGAAACTGAGCCTCAGCTTGACGCTTGGGGTCGCAGGTTTAGCCAGAGAGCCGCCATACTCAAAAGGTTCAAAAAATTAAGTGAAAAGGGGAGAACTATCAGGCAGAATGGAAACATGAGGCTAGCAAATCAACTTAAACCGTGCAATATTGTGATTTCTATGTATATAACACTATTTGTTTATTTATTATTGTTTTTTACCATTGCCTCTGAACTAGAAGCTTCTGCGGTTATCATTAATAATAATCACCAAGAACATTAATCGCCATTTTAAATGACTGAGAAAACCAAATCATGCCAGGCACCTTGTTCAAGATTAGACTAGATTGTTTCCGAACCGCAATGCTTACAAAAACAGTCGTTATGGTCATTCAAGTTAACAGTCATCACAGCCTGTGTTCTGTGGGGAAACCGTAAGCCAGTGACTCCGGAGAGATTTCTACGCTGATTCAACGATGGGGAGTTATACAAGAACTGGCACAAACGCCTGGACGTTCAATAAGCTAAACGCACACTTCTTTAAAGTCCGACGATGTCTTTATAATTGCAATCATATGGAAATAACTTTAAAAGCACTGTGCTGTATGTGCAGCAGGCGTATTAGGAAAAGAAAAAAAAAACATTCAATTTCCGGATCTTGGATAGGTACAGTATACAATTACCCCTATTAACCTACCGGTATATTGTAACAATTTATCATACCATAACTGATATAATGTTCTTTAAAAAACAACTAAATAAAGTGGAATGTATGGATGGCAGAAATCACTTGTCTCTTGTATGAAAATGTACAGATATAGGGCTACTTTTAAAGTTTGCTTTTGCCGTTTATAAATATACAATGGAATTTGTCTTAATACATAGTACTCTGTATTATTATTTGAGTCATACCGACTGTAGTATCTTAAATCTGCGTGAGCCTGATTCTGGTTAGTAACAACTCTGAGTAAATAATGGTGACTGGATCAGCATCCCTCTTTGTCCCAAGTGTATGTAGCAGTTATAGTGTAATATAGTGTAACTTGGTGCCACTAAATTGATTTAGCTAAGGTCTGAGTAACACTGGCGACCGCGGGAGACTCCACTCACTTTTCTCCAACTACATACTTCCGGCTTAAGTTTACCTGGGTGTGACTCAGTGCGACTCTAACTCTTGCTAAACCAAAGGTTGAGTGAAAGCTGCAGCCTGAATGCTTGTTTACTCTTAGCCTCTTTTAAAAACAGATGCTCTCAATCTGAACCATCTGCACCGATAACAGGGCTCACTGGAACTTAACTATACATGAATTGTTCTGTACCACACATATTGCATTTTTCAATTGTTAAAATATATGCCTATACTAAAAGCACGTGTTAATTCATACAAACCAGCCTCTAGGTCCGAAAGAAATATTTAGCAAGCAACAATAAACAAAATATCAATTAGATTTGTTGGCAACAATGAGGAAATATGGTAAATTGAAAGACCCATTTAGAAATACAATGTCACAGAGCACTCAGAATGGCAACGGTGAAATGGTCAGTGCAGCTTGGCCATGAAGGAGATCTTGGTTTAAGTACAAACGCATGCAGCGCAAAGCCGAGAAGACGATTCATGGGTTAAGGACTGAATTCCCAGCGCTAAAGCCTGCTTAATTTGTTCTCAATTGATTCTGAAATCTGGTGATGATTAGTTATATTCGATGATTACATCTGCCAGCTGCTCTTAAGATTCTTGCGGCAAATACCTTCGTTACTCGCTCATTTTCTTTACGAAGTATTTTGCTGATCATTCAAACGGACTAATTATAAATTCATAGTCCGATCGACCCTTATATATGACATATAACTTATAATACAGCGTTTCTAAGCTACAACTTCTCAGCTCTGAGCTGGCGTCAGTCGGTCTATTGTTGGGCGCTCATTGCACAAGATTTTTAACAAAGCAAGATTTTACAAAAGGGAAAATTGTTTCCTTATAAAAAAAACAAACCTCCATCCTGCAGCTTTTTTTTTTTTTTTTTTTTTAAAAATGTAGAACTGCGTCATATATTATAAAACGGCCAAATATTGGAAAAAAGCTGAACAGAAATCTTGTGACTGATAGTGATCCCCGCATTGTGTTTGTCCTAACAATATTATTGTCCCATAAAATTACAGATGATTATATTGTCTATGTGCATTGTGTGATATTGGACTTTTTGTTTGTAAGCTTAGTTAATTAACAAGGTCATATGTTTATTTAAGCATGCCAATCTCGGCATAAACAAACGGGTGAACAAGATAAACAAAGCAGTGAAACGTTTCAAATCACCAAAGTAAATAGACAAACTGGCGCTCCGCCCGCCCCGCTCCCACGTCTGCATCTGGAATCCCAGCGCAGCGAGCGTCGCACAACCTCGGCTTTTCGCGTCCGAAGCCGAGCCCAGCGTCACTGCTGGAAAGGGGCGGATCTGCTCGTCGGAGGTGTTTTCCAGCTTTAAAAAGGCAGCCGTCTACCTCCTTGACAAGCTCTGCGTCACGCAAACCCAGAGTCACTTGAAATCTGAATGACAATATTACCAGACAGAGAGAAAAAACACCGAGCCAATCCTTCTCAGGAGCGGGAGCGGTCACTTTTCATTTAGAATAAATCTAACTTTTCACCTACTGCCAAATTCTCTTTGCATTCTATATGAAAGTATCGCTCTGCTGTCACAAAGTGCTTTAAATAAATGCCACTGTAACAGTGTAGACAAAGGCGTTTTACATTCACTTTATCCAGATTTTGCAGAATTAAGGTTTTATTTCTTAATTTGTAGCAGGATAAATGGTGTCATTTGTTTTTTCATTTTTTTGATATCAGAAATTACTTTTTAATATCGACATCTTCGCCTGCGAAAAACGCCAACCTGCCGCTAATTGAATGCAGGATAATCGCTGTCTGCGAGTCTCCTCCAAGTTCAACTTCGGACCACTTGCTCCGCAGGCTGTGGGGAAGGAAACGGGATTGCGCTTTCTCTCGTCTCTGACCGCCAACATGAAGTCGGCCGAAGAAGGTAATCAGCTTTTTAGCCCATGCTTCTCTGTGTTATCGTATTCTCTCTTCTATTGTGGTTTTCCTAGCTCGTAATCTATAAGTGACAGGTTGAAAGTTGTTATACTGTTAAGCAAATATATCAGTGGCCGTGGAACTCGATATTACCGGGTTGCCGAGTCCGGTTTTCTAGCTTTTTTGTACTTTGCAATGCAATGTGATTTCCAGGTAACGGCTATTGTGTGTCTTATACATATAGATGAAGGCTGATTAGGCTACAGGGACTGTGCTGTGAAGCCGCGTCTTAAGTCTTAAGTCGAGATACCAGTGTGTACTTCTGTTTAAAGGCTGCTGTGCGAAGGGTTTGTGCTTCAGACCCTACCATGACCACTACTATAAATGCAACGAATACTCTGAACTCAAACCATACGGGTGTCACTGACTTGTGCAAAACTACCGCATGAAAAGTAAATAAACAATTAGTGTGCGTTGTCCGGCCGTATAATGGAAGCACACGAATGCATGCAATAATAATCACTAAGCGAATACTCCCTTGTGACAGAAGGTCTTGTTTCATTCGCGCCTGCACTTACAAGTTGACCAATCGGGAAGGGGATGAAACTACGGGGGAGGTGCTTCAGGAGCCCCAGCCTATGAACCATGCTTTCTACAGTACCATCTGTAAACACTAAACTGGCCAGCAGTTGGTATTGATGCAACCGATTGTGTCAAAAATAAAGATGAGTTATATAGCCAACGTTACAGCACTACCTACCCGGTATAATTTGTACTGGGCACCATACAGAATTCGCAAAACTTGTAGATGCTACAGGTGTATAACACATTTTTAAAAAATCCTATACGAGGGAGCAAAATGTGATGGAAATGATGATGTTAGATCCGTGTGTATTTGTGTTAATAAATAAACAGTAATAGTACTACTGTTATTGTTGCTGTGTCTTTGCTCCTGTTAATAATAATAATACTAATAATAATAATATGGACTCACATGTGCACTTATAATATCTCAACAAAAGATAATACTGTTCCTATATATTATATTCAGAATGGGGTGGCAAACAGGGGCATTTATTTGTAAACATGAGTCTACTACAATCGTTGTATCTCATCCAACCGTCTCTTTATTTACCGAGGCGTCGAGCGAAAAATAACTAATCATCTACAAAGAAGTTGTGCCATAATCGATAACAGACGCAAGTCGTGGCAGCGCTGCTGGATTCGCCGGTGGGTGCAGCCCTCCACCCGGTATTTCCACCATGCTGACGCCAGCGGGATGCTGAGCCCCTTCAACTTTCTCCTTCCCTCTGCCTCTGTGGTGACGAGTGACTGGACCACAAGGAGACAGCCACAACCTGTGATTAGTTTCCCTCAACTCCACACGGGCTCCAAGGGCATTTCACTTACGAGGTTCCCGCAGACGTGTCTGTCAAAGTGTTCCAGCGCAGTCGCTCTATATTTGTACGAGGGTTATTCTTGAAGTGTTTTGGCTCGGGTAACTACAGTGAGTACAAGATGCAAAACAGTGACGTGGTGGAAAAAAAACGAATTCATCAATCATAAGTCGGATGCGGAGACCTGCTATCTTAAACATGCGTTTACATGGGGGCTCTTAAAACAGAAGCACACCCATCAAGCGGGGCTGGTTAAAGCGCTCTTGGTTTCCTTGTCGCTATTATCGTATGCAGCAGTGATGTTTTATTATTAAATATCTCTGGTGCAAGTTTACCTACACGTTTCAGTTTATTCCCTTCTTCTGTTCCAACTACATAAATCCATCACTTTTGACTTGTCTAAAATATCTCTTCGTCTGTTACTAGAGCACGTTGGCAGACGCAGCGCCTCGCCTTTCTTGGGTGTCTCAGACCCGGAAACGCAGACGCTCGATGGGGTGTGTGGGTGTGTGTGTGTGTGTGTGGGTGGGGGGGGGGGGG
>JAABNX020000151.1:6565434-6576080 GCA_015163995.2 Mormyrus lacerda
CAGACGCTCGATGGGGTGTGTGTGTGTGTGTGTGTGGGGGGGGGGGGATAGGATACACGTGCGAGTGAAAGTCACGCCACGCGCGTGGGTGTGTACGTCACCCCGAAGGGCCAAGGATAGCAGGAGCGGCCCGCCAAGCGCGTGAAGGCCGGTCCGGCTGTGACTCCGCTGCGGCGTAACGGACCGGATCTCCGGAGGGAGCGCACTGTAGAGCCGAACCGTGCTGTGCCGTCGGGTCAAGTGAAGCGGAGGAAAGAAAGAGATAAAAAAAGGCATCGTTTACAGTCTTCAGTTTTAAAAGATGACCTCCGACAACGAGGAACCAGAATTTGACTTTAACTTTCTGTTCGAATACAGCCAAGAGGAGGACCCTGCGAGGAGTAAAGGTCTGTAGAGGCGCCGTTTGGGGCACAGCACCCTCCGGCTGCTGATAATGTGGCAGAGCCTGACGAGAGAGTGACGGCCGTTTGCTGGGGGAAGCGTGCGCGGGGATTTAAACCCGTACCGGGGCGCGAGCGCGAGGTGTGCTGCCCGCCAATGGGAACCAGCCTAATAAGCCAGCGTTTATTATTATTATAATACAGATATGATAAGTCAGCCTTTATTATTATTATAATACAGATACGATAAGTCAGCCTTTATTAATCAAACAGATGGGAAGTTGCATTGTTGCGGCAGCAAAAAGGACGGTATAAGAGGAGGAGATAACCTGAAACATATAGCAATAAAACATTATACAGTATACAAAAATATATACATGTGTATATTATAATGTATAACATCTATTAAAATAAAGATTTGTTTGTTTTTCTAAATGCTGAATATAGGGGCTGTCTCAGGTGGTACCGTTTACGTATCAGCTTAACTTCAGCGTGACAGAAGGATCCGCTCCGGGCAGCAGAACCAGGCGTTTGACAGTCCTGCCTTTTTATACCACTTTTTAATGTTCATTTTTAATTTTATTACGAAGACGAAATAGCACGCCTTGTGTTTCAACTCTAACAAAAGTGGAAACTGAGAGTCACAAGATTAGACTAATTTTAGACCGCCTGCCCCCGTATTTTGTGGTTTGTCACTGGGTGGTTATAAAAAGGCGGTGAAAGTTTACTCCTGAAGTTTGAAAACTTTAGAACACTAGTATATTCATAATTCAGCACAGTGTAGTAATGTTAAACCTGATCCTTATTCAGAAATTCAAATCAATATAACAATATAATAATTTGTTGTGAAGGAAAACCATTTGAACTCGGTTTTGGCGTTTTTAAAAATATATGTTTCCGATTATGTTTCCATATCATCTACTGATATGCTGATTATTGCTCTTCCAAAAATGTAGTGAGGTTTCACATGTTTTTTTTCTCATTTGCTGCACATTGAACAATATACTCAGCATGCAGTTAAATATAGTACTGATACTATAAAAATTATTTCCTTTATTCAAATCACTCAAGTAAGATCTTTGCAAGTCTTAAGCATTTTATCAGGTAAAAAACCCCACTGTGGAGACAGGGTGGTATATGTGTCATGACCCTCAAATAACCCAACAGAATATGACCCACTTTGGTGGAAATCCACTATAACTGGAAAACTCATACAGGGTAGTACTTGACATTCTTAAATAAATAACAATGAAAACATTCTGGCGTGTGTGTGGATTTAACAACCCCCCCCCCCCTTTTTTTTTTTTTTCAGATGCTTTCAGCTATCCCCCGAACGCCAGCATGTCCCTGCCTCTCAGTGTAGGGAATCCATGCCTGTCTTCGCAGTTCCATGGCCTGGCACCCAGTCCTGTAATCTCTGTGTCCTCCTGCCACCAGGCAACCTACGGGTTGCTGGAAGACACCGGAGTCTCCGGCTACTACCTGTCTCCTGGCCTGCGGCCCAATGGCGGCCCGGCTCTGGAAAGCCCTCGCATCGAGATCACGGCCTACGGGCAGCTGGCGGAGGACGACGTGAAGGAGAGTCGGGTGCCGGTGGCCAGGCAGCTGAGCTCAGCAGTGATGTTGACACTGCCTACCACCGAGGGCTACCGTGATCCAAGTGGCTTGAGCCCCGCCAGTAGCCTGTCGTCCCGGAGCTGCCACTCTGAAGCTTCCTCCTATGAGTCGGGCTTCTCTTACAACTACGACAACTCGCCGGCCACCTCGCCCTGGCAGTCGCCGTGCGTCTCCCCCAAGGGCCCCTCCTCGCTAGCCTCTTGCGCCCTGGGTGGTGGCTCGCCTCGCCAATCGCCCGCTACTTCTCCCCGCCCCACCTCGCCTTGTGGAGGAAAGCGCAAATACAGCTTCAGTGGCTCAGGGGGCGTGGCTCCCTGTAGGCGTGCCTCGCGCTCGGCCACGCCTTCTCCGCAGGGCTCGCCTCGCCTCGGCGCTGGGGATGACACCTGGCCACCGGACACCAACCGGTACACCAACTCGGCCATTGTCGCGGCCATCAACGCTCTAAGCACCGATGGCACCGGTGACATTTCAGAGGGCATCCCTCTCAAGGCTAGGAGAACCAACCAGGAGTCTGGCCCAGGCATGAGTTTGAAGGTGGAGTCTGGAGGGGAGGAGCTAATCCTGGGCGAACCTCAAGAAGACTACCCAAGCCCTCGGCTGCCCTTCAAGAAAGAGAACTACAGTGGAGGGTTTCTTGATGTGCCCCAGTATTCCTACTCTTGGTCAAAGTCTAAACCCTACATCAGGTAGGCATGCACACATGGTCCTGCGTGTATGTGCATTTATATGATACTGTTTGCATGCCTGCGTCTGGCTCTGGATGCATATTTGTGCACAGGCAGAAAGAGGAGTCAAACTGTTTATCCATATGGCAATCAAGTGTGTTCTTAGCTTTAGGACAAAAATCAAAGCAAGTTCATATTAAAAGAAAGCAGCTGTGACATTCAGGGTGGCGCTTTTGCATGTTATACCATGAGTGTACAGTGTTAAGTGGAGGGCTGTTTGCTTCTTCACACAATTTATTTTATATATCAAATTCAAGATCCACCCCACACTTCCCACAGCCGAGAACGGATCCAAGAATGAGTCTTTTTTCACTTTCTAAAAATATCCGTGTTTACTTATCTTATTGTAATGCCGTTTTATACTCGGGGGACAAATGCCACAGTCACAGACAGGATTTTCTTTGAAGTTCAGAACATTTCATAAATCAAATTTTCAGGGAGGGGTGATATATTTTGCAGCAGTTGCTGTAGAAACGCACACAAACACATGCTCACACTAACTTCATTGGCATAAATTTTTTACTTTATTGCACAAGTTTTTTTAAAATTTTTCTTTGCCTCTCGATTATGTTTAGCTTTTCTGCCACCAGCACACTTTCCTGTAGGAAATCAAGTGTTTGATGAAGATAACCTCAGACAGGAAGTGATGCTGACAAGTAGGCGGGAGGGGTTGAGCCAGGGAGGGGAGGAGCTTTTGCATTGCCTGATGCTGCCAAGGCAACCATTTATACTGCCAATGTGATGTAATGATTTGACTATGGTCATAAAGACGGCAGGAAATTGGTTCATTTTGGGTCAAAAAAACACTCAAATGTCCAGACGGATTACAGAGAAGTCTTTTCATGTTCTGTTTTATGTCACAAAACAGATCTCCAGCACAGTAGTATTTTTATTATGACAAACCTTAACAAAACTTCCACTTTCATATATTTTTTATATTAATATTTCTTAATTTTCGCTTTTCTTCCAGTTCTGCCATTTTTCCTGTTACAATATGTCAGGAACTGAAATTAGAATGAGAGGATAGAGATAAAAGAATTACGCAAGTGCAATGTTTATTCTTGCTATAAAGTTATTTCTACTCAGTGCATCTGAATTGTGTGTCATTGTATGACAGAATTTGCCATATGACTAATTATGTATTTCTATACTCTTTGTGTATTGCAGTATTTCTAACTGTAATAGCACAAGCTGGCAGTTATTTTACTATCTATCTATCTATCTATCTATCTATCTATCTATCTATCTATCTATCTATCTCTCTCTCTCTCTCTCCTGTTGTTCACTTCTCCTCTCCATCTTCTCACTCCTTCTGCCTACTCTATCCTCCACAGTCCATCCCTCCCCGCACTGGACTGGCAGCTACCCTCCTGCTCCGGTCCATACAGCCTGCAGATAGAGATGCAGCCCAAGTCACACCACCGGGCCCACTATGAGACGGAGGGCAGCCGTGGCGCCGTCAAAGCCCCATCTGGTGGCCACCCGGTGGTTCAGGTAAGCCATCTGACTCTGTCCTGTAAACCTTCCTGCTCTGCTGTTCACGGATGAATGCCAGCTGAATCCAGAAACGTGATAACACAAACAGTTCACTGGTTTCTAACAGCTCTTGGATTATTCTATTTTGCAATTCTATGGTCATTTATAAACCTTGGACATCAATGGAATGCACAGACAGGGGTCTTCTGTTTTCGTAAATTTCACAGTTTTTTTTTCCTCTCTGCAATTGCTGATTCGTTAGTTAATTGCAGTTTCCGTGGGGGGATTGCTGGATTTAATGTTCAGCCAGTGGGGCCCTATTAATCTAAGGGGTGACTTCCAGCTAATTATGATGTAAACACCTGAGGTGGAGATTTCAGGTCCAGAGAGTACAAATCCAGACCAGGATTTTGTTTCAACCAACCAATTGAGTTCTCTGAGACTGTGGCAACTGGTTGGTTGAAACAAAATCCTGGTCTGGATTTGTACTCTCTGGACCTGAAATCTCCACCTCTGGTAAACACTGGCAAAGAGCGTGTGTTGTGGAATGGGGGATATATTCATCATCATTATGCCTCTGCTCCGTAGGATGGCGTTCTGTCATCTCAGGATGATTCTGAGAAGGGACTGCAAACAATGCAAAGAATGAAGTTGGTGTGCAGTGAATCATGGAATTGGTTTCGCTCGGTGAGGATGCAATCGATGCATCCGTCATATTTGGGGTGGGATGAATGGCAAGAATGACATTCAGGGATCCCCTGTATTTCTGTTCTTAGTATTGGAACTGGTCTTTGGCAGTGGAAGATGATATAAAACGGGTAAGCGAGAGCACGAGTACGGTCAAGTAGGCATATTGAGAAACACCCTGTCTACTTTGTACGTGTGATGTGCACGTGTATGAGCAATCGTACGAATCGTCGATGTGTCCCCATGGTCCAGTTCATGTTCTGTATGGCAGCAGCCCTGCGACCCTGTTCGTGGCCGTGCCGTTCACCAAGGCCAGCTCAAGGCAGCAGCCCTTGTCAGGCCGTGCGCGCTCCAGCAGAGGTCAGAAAGCGGGATATACTGGCTTTTTAAGGCCCACCAGAGGGACTCTGCGTTCAGAAAAGCCGCAGCTCTCGCTGATTAATGTTCCCCACCAGCAGAAGAAATTAACACAGTAAAATTAAAATACGATGTAGTAAAAACACCATGCAGCCAGTAGATAGATTAGTTTGAAGATCAGGAATGAGAATTCATTCATGCATTTGTGCACACTAGCTGACTTAAATTGCAATAGTAAAAAACAGTTGTATATATAGCATTCACTAATGGTATTGTAGTCTCCCATAACTCATTTATAAGAATATAATTTCACCACCAGGATAAAACAAATGGCAGAACACTTAAAGGTAAGATTTGTTTCTTTTCAACACATTCATGTCTCTGCTGCCAGAGTAGTAGCATCAGCATGTGCTTTATCATGCTAGTTACATGTACTTTGCTGTTTCTCTTTTTGTTCCAGTTAGTTACGTTAATTAGGCTGGTATTTTAGGCCAACAGACCTGGTGAAGTAGGGTATATTTTTTCCCAAAAAAATCCCACTGGTAGGATATAGTAGGGGGGCCTTTTTCTCATTTCTCGATTAGTTGAACTGGAACAGAGTAGCTTTAGAAAAGAGTCTCGAGTTGAACAGCCACAAAACTTTAAACAGTGTTTCACAAACCAGTCCTCGGGGACCTCCAGAATCCAACTTGTTTTTTTTTTTTTTTTAAGGGAATTGATCTTATTTTGTTTTGTCTACCCAGTCCATACACTGCTACACCACCTCCTGCCTCAGGTACGACAGCCCTCTGAGCTGTATTGGCAAGCAGTCTGTGTGTGGGGTGACCTCAGCTAGTCCTGAGCGGTAAACCCACCGTGATTCAGGGAAGAGCACAGCAGAGGTCAGCCGTCTGACGCAAGAACGTCTTCTGACTCAAACTGCTTTACGGATGTTCCAGAAAGTGATGGTACTTCTGTGTGCACGCCTCTGTGTGTGCGTGTGTGCTTCTTTTGCCGCTGTGATTTAACTCACAAACTATTCACTTTCGAGTGGAATATCTTTGGAGTTTCGTAAGTCCTGAGCTGCTTGACACTTGGCCAGGGAGCTGAGTGCTTGCACACGGCAGACGGTCTCTCTTTCTGCCACGGGCACAGGCTGAGGTTTTCTCACTCACTTTGACTAGAATAATGCGCACACAGGAAAGGCGCTTCCCAGTCACACTCAGGGCCCATTAATATGCAGGTTCATATTTGTAACTTTTTAGAGTTTCATACTTGATCATTGTCTGAAAATGTACCTGTATATGTACATATGCTGGTTCAGGGCGTATTCCTTGATTTATGCCTAGCGGTAAGAAGCATGGCGAGAAAGAACAGGGTCCCTGGGGCAGCTGGGTTTGAGTATCTTGCTCAAGGGTACACCAGTGAAATGATCACTCCACCAAGCATGGGATTGGAACCAACAATCTTCTTAACACAGGCACAGATTCTGTTCAGGGTTCAGACAAACTACATGTCTTTGATTGCAGTCAGTGTTATGGGAAAAAGTAGTTTAGTTAGTGAGGAGTTTTACTAAGCCCACATGTTGGTGCTGGGTGTCAGTCAGGGAGGACCTGCTGATGACATCAGTAGGGCTGGAGGGATACCATCGCAACAGCTCAGCAATACCCAGGCAAACATACCTCACCTGGGTTCTTCCTCTTTTTTCACGGTTGCTTCAAAAACAAAAGGCTGTCAGTGGGAAGACCCCCCTCCCTATAGCCGGTCTCCCCTGGGACTTGGGCCTGGTCCCTGGCTTCTGGGAGTAATGAGCCCCATTGTGAGGGAGGACCTCCTGTGAGGGGGATGCAGGTTACCTCCCAGCCACTGTTAACTGTTGATCACAGCCACAGGGCTCAGGGGAGGCCCCATCTCCACAGCCCGGGTGATGCTGCCTGGCTCCTTGTCACCTCTGGCAAAACACTCATTCTTCATGGCCCTCCCAGACCTCATCTTTGTAACGCCCCTCCACCACCCATCCTGCCACTTGGCCCCCCAGTGCATCTCCCAAATGCCAACTTCTGCTTCTCTGCAAGACGAAAGGGAGTCACGCTTTACTTACGGGAGAGTCTGGATCACTTTACGGTCGCTACTGGGCAGATTCAGGTTTAAGTGAGGGGCAGAGGTACTGCATTGCATCTTGATTTGCAAAACAGCAAGCAACACAAATCCATGGATTTGGTGGCATTAAGGGTAACTTTTGGAGGCCAGTGAATGCTTGAGTACTCCTGACCCCCCCGTGTCAGTAGCAGGACTACATGCCCACGCATTGGCAGAAGCTTTGGCTTCCTCTAACCCCAGCATGAGTGTATGGTTTCCCGAGCTCCTGCGTGGCCACGCGGTTTGTATAAATCCCTCCACCGCTGCCTGTGAGGCACACAGGCTCCCTTTGTTTAAACTCGCCCCCCGTGGCACTGAAGTCGCGTCACGCGAAGTTCCCAGCGCAGCAGGCTGTGGGATCCGCCAGGAGGAGGCGGTTGACTGGGAGACCCCAACAAGCTGAACCATAATGGGGTCTCCAGTTTACAAGGGCCCTCGTGCTCTGCGGCTCACCTGTCAATCACAGCCGTCCCACCCCTCACCCAACTGGGTGCCCTCAGTAAAGACAGCATAATCCTCCTGCCCCCAGCCCCCACCCTGGCCGCGTACCACAGCTATGTGCAGCATCTACATGCTGGTTTCATAAGCCTACTCAGGAAGAAAATGGGACGCCGATCTCAGGAAAAACACTTAAGGTCTAAGGGAGATTTTCCTGATTGATCCCAGTCACTGGAAGCATTTAATCAGGAGTGGGGAGAGGAGAGAGCTGATAAATCGCTACCTTATCACAGAAAAGCAGATGGCAGGATCTGAGGTACAGCGCGAGCTGCGTGCCGACCACAGTGACGCAGTGGCTAAAACATAGCATGGCGATAATTCTATGGATATTTTACATTTGGTTTCCTTTGCTAACGGGTGTGTAACAAAACAGAAACTGCGGTTTATTAATCTTGTGCACTCCACTGGAGTGTAATAAGTTCATGAAGGGGGGCATGATGACTGATCATGGGGGAATAGCCTGCTACTGGCTCTTCTTGTTACAGCTCAACATGGAAGCACAAATACAGTGTTCAGAGACTTTGGAGATACACAAAATCCAGTTGGTGCTTTGATGCAGTTTGGTCGGTCGACTCACCCACCCACTGTATAGCTTTGCATTAAGTGCTGTTACCTGCCCGTGTACCTTTGCTGTTCGGGGGATGGAGCCTCTCACTCACATAGTTGCACCTGCATCTTTGTCTTGGCTTGTTTGACATCCACAAAGACCAATAATATATAGCGGAATAGAATGTGGTTTGTTTTAATTGGAGACACGCTGGGAAAGCAGCGCAGTTTTCAGCTCCAGTCTGAAGTCTTCGCTTTTCCGCTGAGGAGTCAGCCAGCGCTCGCCCTCACTTGACAGACGGAGCTGTGGCTGTGAGTGGCCACTGTCTGCGAGCACTGGACACCATGAAATCACCTCCTTCCTTTTCTGCAGTCTCCCCCAGCCTGACCGGCTCAGGCGTCAGTGGGGCAACCCCTCCGCCTGCCGCCGGCGTTGCGCCGTGAAGCACTTTCTCCGACGCATCTGGTGTGAGGCAGACAGACTTGGCAGCAGCCTCTCCGGGAGAAAGTTTTTCTGGAAGCCACTGTGCCCCCCCCGGCCCCCCCAAACCAAACCTCTCCAGCTCTGCCCCTCTGTAGTGTTTCCTTTTTGGGGGGCTTCCCTTACTCACAGCCTTGGTATGGGGCAACCACTAATTACGACCGAGTAGCAACTGGAAAACGGAACGGAGTTCCTGCATTCTCAGCGGTTTGAGGCGATAACCAAAACCTAAAAGATTTACGAGGTAAGATATTGGGCAACTTTTATTCTTGGGCCGTGTGAGCCGAGTGTACGTCACTCTGTCCGAATGTCTTTTCGCCTCATACCCCCCCCCCCACACAGCCCCCCACTTTCTTCAGCCTGAATTTTATGGCAGGCCAGCTTATAACATACCGTTCCCTTCAAACCATCAATTTATTTGGGCGTTTTTCACATATGAAAAGTCACTCCTGAAGCCACGGACGCTGCGAAGGATGTGTAGCTATTGTCTGTCACAGGGTGGTATGACCTCCGTGTGCCGATGTGGCCAAGATGTGGACTGTAGGAAGTTTAAAAGAGGGATGTGTGTATTTTTGCACATAGACAGTGGAGACCAGGGTCCAAACTCTCACAAACATACAGCTGCGCAAAGCAGGGGCTAATTTTCTTAAGCAAATATGCACCTGGTTGGATGTTAATCTCTCATAGCTCCAGCCTGGAGGGATGGGTGGGCAGAATGCCCTTTAGAGCATGGCAGGGTGTCCTCATGCCGTGAAGGTGACTGGCTGGCCGATTGTGTGCAGTGCATGTACACCAGGCGGCGCAGTGCTTAAGGATCTGTACTTGGGATCGGAATGGCCTGGAGTATTGAGTGACTAATTAGGTTTCAAATGCTGCAGTAAATCTAGTGGTCTGAGTAGGCAAAATTGCAGATTTGTCAGTTTTGTTTGAAATAAACATGTAAATGAAAGTTTTTACCTGCATCTTTCCTTTGTATTGTAAATGCAAATCGGAACTATCTTTGGTTTCAAGGGAGAATGCCATTTTAACTTATAATTAGTTGTTTGTATTCAGTTGTTTGATTTCTGAATATCAGATACTGTACTGTAAAGCCAAATAGTCACTACAGTTTACAATGCATTCAGCTGCGCTTTTTCTTCACGTTTGTGGCAGTGCGTTGCAGTTAAGTGTTTCCAAATCCACTCCACGGGGACGCACAGACAGTTCACTTTTGTGCTCCCTCGCAAGCAGCAATAATATGGATTGTCTTGGGAGGAAGCAAAACCAAGGACCGGCTGTGGGTCCCCGAGGACTGGATTGGGAAACACTACTGTAGTCTAATCGGACTGATATGCGATATGCAGACACCAGAAGGCCTGCACTTTGGTAACTGACTGCACAGCTGAGAAACCCATGGTTCCACTGAAGGTTCCATATATGTGCTGCTTTGACAAGTGTTAGGAAAGTGAGCGGGTATCTGTGGCACTGCCAGTAATGATTGTGAGCTGTGGCAGTGCCAGTAATGGTTGTGAGCTGTGACAGTGCCAGCGGTGGTTGTGAGCTGTGGTCGTGCCAGTGCCAGCAGTGGTTGTGAGTTGTGGCAGTGCCAGCAGAGGTTGTGAGCTGTGGCCATGCCAGCGGTGGTTGTGAGCTGTGGCTGTGCCAGTGCCAGCAGTGGTTGTGAGCTGTGGCAGTGCCAGCGGAGGTTGTGAGCTGTGGCAGTGCCAGCGGTGGTTGTGAGCTGTGGCAGTGCCAGCAGAGGTTGTGAGCTGTGGCAGT
>JAABNX020000151.1:6576180-6586275 GCA_015163995.2 Mormyrus lacerda
GGTTGTGAGCTGTGGCAGTGCCAGCAGAGGTTGTGAGCTGTGGCCGTGTCAGCGGTGGTTGTAAGCTGTGGCAGTGCAAGAAGTGGTTGTGAGCTGTGGCAGTGCCAGCAGATGTTGTGAGCTGTGGCTGTGCCAGCAGAGGTTGTGAGCTGTGGCAGTGCTAGCAGAGGTTGTGAGCTGTGGCAGTGTCAGCGGTGGTTGTGAGCTGTGGCAGTGTCAGCGGTGGTTGTGAGATGTTGGAATAGATACATTTGTGCTGTCACTCTGGGAGCTGCTCAGTGTCTTTATACTGGCAGAATCAAAATGCAAAAAAGTTGGAATTATTCAGCCCCAATTTTACATGTTGATAGAAAGCATCTTTGGTAGAAAAAGCTGACTTTGTGTAGAGGATATGTTAAAAACTGTATAATTTCAGACAGACTAGCCAATTATAGTCACCATTACTTCAAGTAGGTGAACAGTAGCAGGCAATTTTATTTTATGTTAGCAGATGAAGTTAATCTCTGTGAAATATGCAGACTGCAATGTTAAACTTCTGCAGAATTTGGAGCAGAGAGGAGCCGCTATCAGGGAAGACATATGGTTGATGAATTCGGGGAAGTCCCTAGAGAAGGCGATTGTTCCTCTACGGTCAGGAGGGCCAGACGTCACCTAGGGTAGCCGAGTCTCATTAATCACTTTCTGCCGTGGATGAGGTCACCACAATTTCAAATCCACAGGCCAGAAAGTCACAAGTAACCCCCCCCCACCTCCCACTCCAAGGTTCAGACCACTCACAGGCTGCTGCTACCACCCTGTAGCATGAAGAAAAGAAAGATCGTACAACCTGGTGTTTGCATCCTTTAGTTTATATATCTGGGTCTCTTTGGAACCCTTGTAAGCGTAATGAAATGTGCCGTGGGCGACTGGTTGACCACCATTAGCGGCTGGCCGCCCGCGCACGTGCCCACACGGCGATACGGTGAGTGGGGTGAAACAACCCAGGCTGTGAACTGAAGCGCAAATAAATCACACTCCTGGGCCTCCAGGCGTCCGAGAAGACCTTGACCTCAAGCTAAATCACTGATGGCCAGCACCTGTGGCTGGATGGCTGCAGCCCGTGTGAGCCCTGTAGCTGCGGGAAAGTAGGAAATGTTACGGTCATTTTTTTTCATCAATTACTTTACTAGACAACATCTGTCCGTAGTATGAGGTGAGTGGCTGCTGTGTTGTGTTTGCAAACAATTTGGTATTCAAAGGACTGCCATGCATTTCCGAATGGGCGAGGTCTCACAGTCCCTGGGCTGTCCGTCACCCCATGACAGCCAGGATTCGGCAGTAGCTTGACAGGCATGCACAGCAACCAATCGGTGCACACGGTAATTACATCACTGCTTTTTCTTTTTCAAAAATTGAGTTCCTTGCTTTGTTTGCTTTGATTGTGACTTTGTTAAGCTTTGATTAACTTTGGGTCCATGAACATTGACGGACAATTAAGAAGCATCACTGTAATCGTTCAGGAATAAAAAGTTTCAACGTCTTGAACTCCGGAAGCGCTGATTGTGAGTTTCTGTGTTTCACCTCACCGCCTTGCTCCTAGACTCGCCCTCTGTCTTAACCCCATGCAAGGGTAATTAAAAATCCATTCATCTGAGCATGTCATAGGTTACATGTGGTCTGGGCTCTGTTTTATGACTCAATCTGTTATATAAACAGGGGCTTTATTTTGTTTGACAGAATTACTGTTTTCACTCGGTCATGAGTTAAACTCAGTGAGATAGGTGTTTAAAATAGACAGATGTACTGGAAGATAACCCATGAGTTATTTGTAGGAACATTCGGATGAACCCCATTCACCCACTTTTCCTAATTCAGTCTCGGGCTGTGGTCAAGGACCTGTCTGTTTTTTTCTTCTGTCGCCCGTGGCAGAGTTTGTTTCACTTGTCGGATGTTCCTAGTGTACCACCAGGTTTCTTGGCTCCTGGACACTGGTGCTCTCCTGGTACCCTCTGGGGTTTGTGTTACGGTAAATGTGATCATCCCGCCAAGTCCGTTCTGCTTTCGTTTACCACACCCACCGGGTTTCCACCAGCTGCTTCTTCCACATCGGTGTGGGGAATCGCTCGAATGTCCCAGCTTCAGCCAAGCTTTAGAGACTGAAGGGATTCCAAAGATGGCAAGACACAGGTTCCACCTGGTTTAAAGATCTATTATCCATTTATTGCTGTTTCACAGAAGTAGATGAAATAGTATTTCAGATAATGGCTGAAACAGAAATAATGGAACATGCAAGTCATCCTGGAGAAAGGCGGAGCATGCAGTGGAACTAATACCAAGCCAGTGAAACTGGGTAGGCGGGGTCACAGCACATGAGGAAAACTGGCCCAGTTGGTGGACTGTGCCCTGAATGCGCTTTTATGTTTTGCCAGCCTGATCCGCGTCTCATAATTGGCATGAACATGTCTGCCGTGGCGTAAGCAGATGCCGGTCATGGCCAGGGTGTTCCGGAAAGACTGCGGTGACTGAATGAGCAGGGGACATACTTCAGCAGTCTGAAGAGCATTCCAGAGCTGGAGCGGAATGCAGGACAGCACTGGCAGTGATATTTTCCCAGCATTCACTGTAAAAGGCTGTTTTAATAGCACCAAATGTGCACAGATATACACACACTCACAGTTGTATTGCTGTGTTTGTTTTGCTTTTTTTTGTGCTTTTTTGTTTTGTTTATGTTTTTTTACTTACTGATTCCTAACCCCATTCCAACTGAAATGATAAAAACTAAAAAAATACTAAATATTAAACTCTTGATACCTTGATTTGTCTGAATGAATTTGGTAAAAGGTGTTTTCTGTTTTTCTCAAATTGTGTTCCCATCCACACAATAGTCATGTATCTATAGTTGAAAGTGATAAATTGGTCAGATGTTTAATTAAAGTTTTTTATGGTCAGTGGGAATTTCCACATTAGGCATTTGTGAGTAAAGCAAAAGTGGAGCGAGCACTTTGGGGGGGCAAAGAAGCGCATTAGAGAAGCAGCAGAGACGGTAAAACACTGCTAGTCCTTCTTTCTGGTGGCTTGCAAGGTTGAACAATCAGACTTGTCTTTTTAAAATTTCGATTTATTCACAGAATATACGTGTTAGCCTTGTTCCAGTTACAGGTTTGACAACTCTGTTATCAAATTTAGTTTCCTGAAAGTAAACTGGCAAGCAGAGAAATGCATTCAAACTATACTAGACATCACACACAACACAGGTCAGACATACTGCACTTCACAGTGCAGTGTTTCATGGACACATTCAGAAACTTAGAGGCTGAGAAGTCTGGGTTGGCAGTGACCAGTGGTGAAGTGGATAAAGAACTGTACCTTGTTACTTGCCCTGAGATGATGATGATGATGATGATGATGATTATTAATATTATTATACCAAAACATATTCTATGGAAATAGTTAGAAATGTACTCCAGTAAAAACCCTTTTATGGGTTCAATAAGGAAAATAATCAGACTGCCTATCCTTCACTGAAATTTCGTACATATTTTTTCATCAGAAGTGGCCTTTTGGTATTAGACTTTATTGACAACCAAGACCAACCATTTGTTGTTTTATAGGGTATTTTATTGATTTTTAAAAAATAGATGTAAATAAAATCCAATATTCCCTAAGCATGTTTATTTAACCATTTAATTGAAAATTTTAATGTGGACAGTACATTTTGTTAAGGTAAAGTTTTGACACCTAATAAAATTACTATTTCATAAAAGAATGCAGTGTTTCTGAATGCCTTTGCTTGTACATGCTATCCAAGCTATCCAAAATATATTAAGAAATGCTTACTTAATGAAAAGTAACTGAACTACTTTATAATAAAGTATAAAAAACAAGAATTTGAAATGTAGAGGTCTTGCACTTAAAATCTTACTATTAGGGGTTCATGTTTCTGAGTGTCTTTGTATGAGAGCAGCGAGCCTAAATGGCATGTCATGCCTGTTAAATGGAAGCTGACCAATACATCTGATGAGTCTTTGTCCGCCTGATGTTGTAGCCTTGAATAAGTAGCTAAAAGCAAAGCAAAGTGACAGTCTCTCTGTTCCCCCCTCCCCGTCCCCCCCCCAGCTCTATGGCTACATGGAGAGTGAGCCCCTCACGCTGCAGCTCTTCATCGGTACGGCTGATGACCGCCTGCTGCGTCCGCACGCCTTCTACCAGGTGCACCGTATCACTGGCAAGACTGTGTCCACCTCCAGCCACGAGGTCATGCAGTCTAACACCAAGGTGCTGGAGATTCCCCTGCTCCCAGAGAACAACATGCGTGCCATGTGAGTGTATGCTCCGCCCTCTGCCGCTCTTCCTCCCTTACAAAGCTTCTGATTGGCCTGTCAGTCAGTCGTTCCTTCTCCATCATCCAGTCACTCACCTGCTGTATTTTGTTTCCACCATGAGCTTGTCTTCTTTGTCTTGGTAGGTCAGTTCTGCTTCTGCTCTCTGGCTACTCTTTATTTGTTAATAAATAAAGATGTGCCGCAGTGGGCTAAGCCTGAGGTCACTGGCACAAACCCAGCCTCAGCATGTCTGTGGCTCCCTGAGCAAGACCCCTAACCCACAGCTCTCTGGGCGCCCCAACAGGTGACTGCCCTTCACGGACAGCTTACTCTGCAAAGAGGGAGGCATAAAGACATTTTTACCCACGGGCATCAATAAAGTATCAATTATTATAAGTTAGAATTTTTAAGACTGTTGGCCCCAGTGCAGCATTTTAGTATCATTGACCATGAACTAAGAGGTCCACCTTCAGTCATTTCTTTTGCCCACTGTTGAGGTGCAGGCGACATGCACCTTCTCCCTGTCTGAAACGGTGAGGCATTGGCATCACCTGCAGCTTTTGCTTCTGTTGTGTCACCTGGTGCCTGGAAGACAACACAAACCGTTTTGCCTCCTGCTTGCTGATTCGGAAGTTGTTGTCCCCAAGGTGCCCCTAGGAGAGCCCACAGGGCTTGTTAGATAGGTGTAAGTACATCTCACCATGGCTCTGTGGGGTAGGTCTTCAGCCCAGAAATGCCGTCGTGGCTAAATGGGGATGGTGGCCAGGTGTTGTTAGCAAAGAGTGCCTACCTCAAAGAGTGCCTACTTCAAAGAGTGCCTACTTCAAAGAGTGCCTACCTCAAAGAGTGCCTACTTCAGCCATGACCTGATCCATCAGCTCCTTGCTTAGTTATGCAGTTGAAGTTTTCTTAATTTCTCCTTTTTTGCAAAGAAAAATCAGTAACACTTTACATTAACTGCACCTTCCTAATGCTTTTATATTTCATTCATAAAATGTTCAGTACACCTTCATAATATATTCATTAAGTATTCATAAAACATTCACAAATATCATCTATGTATGCCTTAACATCCTAACATCCATTAACAGCTGTATATACATTAATAACAAAAATTATATAATAATAACAAACATTATACTTATATAATCATGTAATGTTTTTTGTTAATGTATATTAAAGCTGTTAAGGGATGTTAGAATGTTAAGGTGTAATTGCATCCTGCTTATGAATGTTCTATGAATGCATTATGAATGCAGTATGAAGGTACACTTAATGTAAAGTGTTTCCTAAAAATCGAATTCAGCTGTATAGTTAGTTTTTTTTTGTTTTTCTACTCCATTTTTCATTGACTTTCTACTAGTTTTTTAATATGTATAAAGGTCAGAGGCAACTTTTTAGGGAAGCCTATTGCATAGAAATAAATTGAAGATAAATGGGTTAATTGACAGTATTTCGAGCCATGCAAATAACTCAGATTATGAATTTGAGATCGGCGGGAATGTATCCATTGACTTTTGAGATGTTAGGGTACTTCAGTTTTAGTCTATGTATATGGCTTAAGCAGATGGTGTTTCACATGACCAGGGGTGAACGTGAGCCTCATCATTTGTCTGCTAAAAATTGATAGAACATTTTCACAGCAATTTATGATTTTGTAAAAGGTTCTGGGTGTGAGCAGCTGTTATCCGTATCCAGTACACTACCTGTTATCATTTCTTTAGCAGAAAATATATACAGGACATTCTGACTGCTCCCAGTCTGTTGACCTGTGTTGTGTGTGATGTCTAGTATAGTTTGAATGCACTTGCCAGTTTACTTTCAGGAAACTAAATTCGATAACAGAGCTGTCAAAACCTAAAGTTGAGCAAAATGAAGAGTGAGAGTCGAGTTTGCCTGAGTGCTGGCCTGGAAAGGTTGTGGTATTCTGGGGGCTGCTGACTGGGCTATTGCTTGGCGGGTGCAATGGCATCCCGGTGCTCAGCCTGCTCACTGTAGCTCTCAACTTGGCCTCTTGTGTTATTACCATCTTACTGCATCATCAGTGAGGCTACTCTGCCCCTTGCAGTTTAGACCCATGCGTTTCCTGTCTGTTTACCATGACTATGACCAAAACCGGTAAAGTAAACGCAATAAACGGGAAAGATGTTTAAAAGCTTTTCGATCTCGGCCAAGAAGTCCTAATGATTATCTATACATTTCTTTCACTCAGATTAAATTTTTGCCCAGAGAAACATACTATTATAGGAAAAATCTGATGGCTCTCTCAACATATGTGCAGATAAATTACTTCCATGAGAATGCATCATACAACACGTTTCAACTAGTTCTCAGTCTATTTCTTTGTTGGAAAGGTTCAAATTGAGGAGAAATTAATTTGTAGAAAATCTTGACATTTACCACGTTCCAGCAGTTGGGCCTGAAAAGTCAGAATGTTAAATAACATAAACCATATGCCAAGCCATATCCTGAAAGTATTCAGTTTTATTTTTTCTAACTTTTACCGGCCGGTCAGAGAACCAAAGCGTTTTCCACTGCAGATCCACGCTGAGGAAAATCCCCTGACAAAATAGAGCGAAGCTAACAATGGCGTGGGCTATGGGGGGTGGAACTGCGAATGTCCGCAATGTTAAAAGTGTCAAGCGTCACTGCAACAATGCAGAGGGCCGGCAAGGGGGGGGCAAAGAAGCGCATTAGGAGCAGCAGGAGAGAAGCGGCAGCTAGCAGGTTCCTGCCCTGGACCAACTCGCAGACACCCAGGGTGCAGAATGGCCTCCAGGGATTCTTTTGTGCACCATTAGAACCTAAGTATCAACTAATCAATTACAAAAGCAAAATTTTCAGAAAGATTTGGATAGGAACCTATGGCCCTGAGAGCCAGAGCTGCCAGAGTGTCTGGCACCAGGTCTGTGCGTGTCACTAAACCAGGGAAACGTCTTTCCTTTCTAGAACACTTTATGAAACTTGGTGTAACTGTGATTAATATGTAAGAGACGGCTTAGCATCAGTAAGGTGAAGTTTTTTTTATGTTAAGGAAAGGCCTCATTGACAGTTAAACCTACTTTTTGAATTCGGGCTGCGGTTGAAGCATTAATGTACAGTGTAATATCCATGCTTGGGTATTCCCTGACAGGGGAATTCACCATTTGCCTACACAGGTTTTACACTGGACTGCCCCTGAATACCTGCTTAATAGTTTTGATATGACTTGTGCCTGTGGACCAAGTGAATTAACTAGGTCAGAAACAGAGGTCTACAGGAAACGCCTGGCCTCTTTTCACAAGACTGTGCATAATGTCCACTTGCTCTTTTTTCATGCACATTTTTGAAGATAGGCTGGTTACTTTCAATGGCATTGTGTACAGCCTTAATGGGTTCCCTGAATCTGTGTGGCAGAATCGACTGCGCGGGGATTCTTAAACTGCGCAACTCAGACATCGAGCTGCGGAAGGGCGAGACGGACATCGGACGCAAGAACACACGCGTGAGGATGGTCTTCCGGGTGCACATCGAGCAGGCCAGCGGCCGCACCCTGTCGCTGCAGGCGGCCTCCAATCCCATCGAGTGCTGTGAGTGCGCCGTGCTGAACACCAGAAGATTTATTTTGATAATATCATTATTTCTGTGCCTAGCTGATGTTTTTACACACGGAATGGATTTTTCCCATTTGTATACCCAGATACATACAGATGACTGGAGAGATAAAATACCATGTTTGCTTAAGATCCTACTTGCTACTACCTGTTAACCATATTACTTCCAGACATGTGGGACACGATACACGTTTCCATAAAAGTAACAGCTTCTGGAGAAAATACACAACTGCGGAAATGCACTCCAAACAGTGTTTTCTTCTGTACAGCCTTCATATAACAACACGCATCTTGCCCATGTTTACGTGTGAGGTTGATGTGCAGGGTCAGAAAAAGAATCACGCTTACTCTTAACTAGAGCCGCTGTTTAAGCATCATTTGAGGTTCTCCTAAATGAGATTGTGAAGTACCGGTATTGACTGCAGCCATTTTTTTCCCTTCAATCACAGAATAACAGATATAAAAACAAGCCTAGGGACCTGATTGGTTAGGCCAGAGAAATCCATCGGAGTGGGCGCCAGCGTGCTCCCTCCCCAAAGGAGTTGTTGATGCTCTTGATTTAAAGCGGCATAACCTCTGCTGACATGTGGGACAGGAGCAGCTTTGGTTTCGAGGTCCAAGTCACGCATTTGGATCATGCCAGTGGGCTTCCTACTGTCTGAGGCTTTCTTACCATTTTTAGCTTCTCATAGAATGAGAGAGTGCATTTGATTTATGAGTACAAAGTGAATTTATGTATTACCTTGTGACAAATAAGAGGAAGGACTGAGGTTGAAACACCAAAAATGCGCACCCCCATTTTGCTCCGTGAAGGAACAAAAGTGGCTTATTAGCTAACGATAAACTTCCACAAATATTTTCCACTGAGAAGGCTTTAATCAGCATGATCTTGAAAGTAATCTCATCAAATTGCAGTTTAGCATTCTGTTTTTTTGTGGATAGTTCTTCAGAAAAGTGCACTAGAGTAGATTAGTATCAGTACATTCTTCTCATTTACTTTGGATGGTAATAAACATTTACCATAAATCATTACTTTATGAACAGTGTTTTAAATGAAAAAGCATTTCTGTCTTTGAAAGAGAAAGGAAAGATGGCAGTTGGGGGAAGGCTCTTTCATTATGTAGGCTTCATGCGGCCTGGAGGCACGGGGGCGAATGGAGAGCCGGTTCTGAGCCACAGAGCACTGAGGAAGTGTCCCACCCCCATCTCCATGCAGCTCAGAGATCGGCCCAGGAGCTGCCGCTTGTGGAGAAGCAGAGTGTGGACAGCTGCTTGGCCACTGGGGGCAAGAAGATGCTTCTGAGCGGACACAACTTCCTGCCGGACTCCAAGGTGCTGTTCCTGGAAAAGGCCCAAGGTAGACCCTTAGCCTAGGACGACCTCCGCTGCCGTGGCGCTCGTACAGTCGTGTGTCTCCAGTCTCTCTGTGTGCACTCACTGTCTCTCTCTCTCTCTCACCGTCAAAATATTCCCCATCCAGCCAGCGAGGCACATGTGGTGCGCATTAAGGCACTATATTTTTAACCAAACGTATTTACATTTGCAGAGTTTCCATTGCCTGTTCGCTGCCACAGGCTGAGGAATGAATCACAAACAGGGCATGTGCAGTTTCTCTTGAGCTGGAACATTTGTTTGGATTTTTTTTTCTTCTTTTTTTCACCCTTCATTTCCCTCTGGATAGGAAGGAGATGTTGACCGATCCAAAATGACTGATGTTAGAAGTTTACAAACAGCAATTTCCTTGATTAGTTCTAGAGCGGCAGCATGAGGTGAAGGCCAAGGCTGCAATGTGTAAACACGTGACAACGGCTCTCTGCGCTCTCAGTTATTTTTTTGTTTTTCCTTTTTCTTATTATTTTTCTCAAAGGAAAGGGAAGGCAGTAAATCTTTCCACCTGTGAATACATAACTCCTACAAAGGGCAAGCCCAGAGAAGTGTGTCTGTGCTAGCCCAGAGAAGTGTGTCTGTGCTAGAGCAGAGAAGTGTGTCTGTGCTAGAGCAGAGAAGTGTGTCTGTGCTAGCCCAGAGAAGGGGGTATGTGCTAGAGCAGAGAAGTGTGTCTGTGCTAGAGCAGAGAAGTGTGTCTGTGCTAGCCCAGAGAAGTGTGTCTGTGCTAGCCCAGAAAAGGGGGTATGTGCTAGCCCAGAGAAGTGTGTCTGTGCTAGAGCAGAGAAGTGTGTCTGTGCTAGCCCAGAGAAGTG
>JAABNX020000151.1:6632919-6661316 GCA_015163995.2 Mormyrus lacerda
CAGGCTATAATGATTCAGCAAGCTCTGTAAGATAACAAAAACAAGTATGAAAAACCAGGAAATAGGAGTATTGATGAAATAAAGCCAGGCTATAATGATTCAGCAAGCTCTGTAAGATAACAAAAACAAGTATGAAAAACCAGGAAATAGGAGTATTGATGAAATAAAGCCAGGCTATAATGATTCAGCAAGCTCTGTAAGATAACAAAAACAAGTATGAAAAACCAGGAAATAGGAGTATTGATGAAATAAAGTCAGGCTATAATGATTCAGCTCTGTAAGATACATCTCTTGATTATCTGTTGGTTATTGTGTTTTGGGATAATGGCAAAATGAAGAATAATTTACTTAATTTGGGGGAAATGTGTATCTTTTTGAACTTGTAAAAAATGTTTATTGACCTATATAATAAACAAAACAGTTGTACATTATCAAATGAAATATATGAAACTATATACAAAATAAAACATTGCTAATCAAGACCGTACCGCCTCTTAGAAACATCAAACTTTGCTGAGCCGTGCTGTGATTCATCTGGATGCATGACAGCATGCTGGATAAGTGACATCGTTATTCGGCATTTTCCACAATATTTAGACAGCAGGCTTGCATTTGCCATCCTGAGTTACTCTCACCCGTCGTTGGAATCGTAGGATAAGCCGCATTTGAGGTAATGAGAATGGAGTACTCCACAAAGGAAAGTCACATCGCCGTGCAAAAGTGTCACCGTGCATGTTCAACATGTCAAACAATCACATGACTGACGGCTCTCCAGAGGACTGCTCCCTTTGTGTGTTGGACTAACTCGGAATTTCACTTTACAAATGATGCAAAAAAAAAAAATACAATAATCCCATTTTTTGGTTGAGTGCTGCAGTGATATCATCCACAGTGAGGCGCTACCACGCCATCATTTGTACCCTTTGCTCTCATGCCTGTGGTCTTTTTTGGTACCAGTCAGCCATTATTGCATTACAGAGGCATGGCTGTACTTCAGCATAACCGAAGCAGCTGAAATGGAATTTCACCACATTGTTTCATGCAATTAGCCAAATGATGCTAACTGCCTCCTTAATGACAGTCCATATAAATGGCTGTATACATGAAACAGCCCTATGGGCAAAACTGCACCAACAGTCCTGAGACACGGCTATTCAGCCCATCTTTGGTCTTTATAGTGGCTTCAGGGCATCTGGGGAAGCTGGTGCTTTTGTGCTCACCTGACGCTCAGTTATAAAGGATCTGTCTTCTGTTTCTGCGCCTCAGCTTATCCCAGAGATATTCTGTTGGCCTGATGATGGGGCCGTGCAGCATGTTTCAGGCTAAAGCAAAATAAAATATCACTCACACTAGTGCTGGCCAAATGAAGACTCGTGAACCATTTGTTGTATTTTTTGACCACTTGCTGTATTTTCTGACCCCACTGGATGGCGCTGCCTGTTCAACAAAGGGGCTCAAAGCATGCCCAAAAGCAAGCCAAGAGCACCATCTAGTGGGGTCAAGAAATACAACAAATGGTTCATGAATCATCATTTGGCCATCACTAATTCATATCCATTGATTTACAATCAGAAGAGGGTGCCAGGATTTTGGTAAGATGCATGTGTTATATGAATGTACATGATAACCATTTAAACCTACAGAGATATAGAAACAAACTCTGTCCTGGACACATCCACCCATAACTTAAAAAAAATAAAGACAAGTTGGTTACATCTCTAGAGAGGACATCTAGTGTTACAAGGGTCTCCTGATGTAAAGAGACTGTACGTGCTAACAAGGGGAAACATTGTTAAGGCTCCAAGCATAGATCCCAGTTGCACTACTGCTCCACACCACACGAGGGCACTATGTCCTTCATCTCGCAGGATTACCCCAATGATCACTTTCACATAGGATAGTGTTAATACAAAGAGAATCCAGGCTGCAACCTGTTTCGAAAATAGGATATAAGCAACAAAGGAAACAGAGTTAAAAAATACTTTTATGTTTACCTTTGTGTATACTGCTGTTAAACTCTTTAGACTTCAAGGATTAACTTCATTCTATTCATGTATTTTCTTTTTTCCAAAATAGCACGAGACACCTATTGTCTAAATTAACTGTGCACAATTTCCTGTGATGAGGAGAGACTCACAATGAGGGCTGTTCCTGAGGCACTGTGGACCAGAAGCGGACAGGGACTCATTGCCGCTATGAACATTATGTAAGCCCCAATGCCCGTGCCGGACAGGGTGAGAAACCCCATCAGCATCAGTGACCTGGGGAAGGAGAAGGGCAGCTGCTCACCGAGCATCAGCGTCATGTTCATACAATCGTTTAATCATCTTCTGTACAAATGTGCCAATGCGGAAATCTGGCTGTAATTTGTGGCAAATCATTGCATTTACTGAACATACTGCCTCAGTTTCGATGTGTGGCTACTCGTTCTTCATACCACGTGACTGTGAGTTCACAGAGCAAGACATATTCCTAACTGCGCTACTAAATTTGGGTTTTGTGGTTGAGACAGTGATACCAGTTAAATTTTATGAGTGATTCTGTTCAGTAAACAACGTGCATAACTATATGTTAGTATTGTCTAGCTAGTTAATACTTTTGTCATATAGAAACAACAGAGAATGAGTGTACTAACCTTATGGGCACAAACATGGCGATGAAGCAAGCTAAAGGATTAGCTAATGCACCCATGGCAGCCGCTAGATGATAGGCCTTGTTGCCATAGGGGAGGCAAGAGTATGTCTGGACAGAGGGCAGGACGGTGTTGGTGAGTGCATTCACCCACGCCAGGACCACAAAGATGAACAGCACCTCCGCCGTGCTGTAAGTACCAGTGCCAAAGGCGCTCCTCAGCTCCCCCTGGTGGCAGTTCACTAGTGCGATCATGGGTTTTGGTTCCGGTGGGCTCTGCAATGTCAGTCCCGGCTCCTCCTTTTGTCCCGCCAGGTATCCGTTGCCCATGTGCTGCTGCCTTATAGAAGGGTGACGGTTCAGAAGATGGAAGGCGCACATGCATGCCACCATCATGGCGGTGAGGAAGATGAAGAAGGTTTGCGTTGAAAAATTGGCAGGCTGGTAGCGGGCCTCCAGCTCCAGGATGAGGCCTGTTTCCGAGGCATTGGCCCAAGTCCTGTTGTCCTTCTGCGTAGCGTTGTGACAGTGAACCACACCCACACCCTGGACCAGCGCAGCCAATGCCGGCACAAGTCCACTCAGCCCCTCCCCGATGAAGTATGTGGTGAGGTACTGAGGTTGAAGGCGCATCATGAAGGGTAGGAAGGTGACGGAGGAGGTACAGTCCACCACGGACAGGAAGAAAGTGAGCGCCAGCAGGGCCACGCTGCGACGGCCGCCCGCCACCTCCACCGTGTGGTGCCACAGGAAGGCCAGCAGGAGGCAGGACAGGCAGCCCACGGCCGCGATGGCGTAGATGACCGCCCCCTCATTTACGACGCCCGGTCGGAAGTGGTGCAGCAGCGTGACCAGCAGGGGGCCCACGTTGGCCGCCTGGATGAGGACAGTCAGGTAAGAGGGTAGGTGCCAACTCTCAGGGATCTGGGGGACGATGAGAGGAAGCTCCACCCACATGCCATTGATAGCCACCCAGGAGCCCATGCCGAACATGCAAGCGAGCACGTGTGTCCGAAACGACATGGTGAGCAGGGCCAGTGGCAAGGTGAGAGGAAGGTCTGAAACAAGGAAGAGGAGCACAGAAAAAGTGAGCATTATACATTTCTGCATCCATCATCCTAACTGCTAGGGGCACACGGCCTACTGCTTAAGGAGGGTAGTCAGGCTTGGTATGTACCTCAAAAAGTTAGTGCTATGTGTAGAAGTGGATAGTTCAGGTCCAGAAAATAAAACTCCTGACCAAGATCAGTGACTGGGACACTTTAGACTCAAATGGTTGGTTGAAACAAAATCTTGGTATGGATTTTTACTTCCTGAACCTGAACTATCCACCTCTGGATATGTACATGTGTCTGGAAGGTCATAGGTTCAAATACCACAGCAACCAGGGGAATCATATCACAGCTGGGCACTTGATCAAGAATCTTAACCCAGCGGAACCTGGATACGAACTGTCAGAGGTGGATAGTTCAGGTCCAGAAAGTACAAATCCAGTCCAATACATGGTTTCAACTAACCAGTTGAATGCTCTGTGACTGTAACTACACTGAAATGGTTAGTTGAAACAAAATCTTGGCCTGGATTTTTACTTTCTCAACCTGAACTATCCACCTCTGTGAACTGTTTCCTAATGGTTGTGAAACTTTTTACTTAAAATAACAACTGGCAAAGGCAATGCAACATATACATATATGAAATATACATGCTTTAGTAAATAAATATAGATGTGTACCATGAGTCATGTGACATATCTGAACCCAGCTCTGGGCTGGTTTATGCTATTTATAGTGCAGGGATGGGAGAAGCTATCAAGTGTGTCACTTATGTCACAAAAAATTGTGTCACCTGAACAGCACATTACAGTTATGTTCTACTTAAAACAGCACATTGGTGCTCTTCAGGACCTTCTCCAAGGTCCATGAAACAAGGAGGAGCTTGGCTTTGACCTTGCTGAACCTGTAGGGTCACCAGAAGGGTCACCCTTGACCCTCAGATGGATCTGTCACATCGTAATGAACATGGCACATTCGCGCAGACAGAGTATCACAAACCGGAGGTTTCCCAACCGGGCAAATAAAGAGGAACAAAGCAGCAAATTAGTCAAAAGCTGAAAATAATTTCCTCTTGATGTATACTCTTAGAGATATTTATACAAGGAAGAAGAGAAATATATATATATATATATATATATATATACATATATATATACAAAATAAATATATATATATATATAGACACACACACACACATACATGGCAGTCGAATTACATTACAGTGTAGAAATGTGTGACATAAACAAAGTCACTGAATAGTCAGACAGACATAAACAGACAATTTAATCCTTAATGACAGACTGACCACATAAAACAGAATAAATTAATAGCACCGGCTGAGAGTTTGAAGGGGCTCATTGATCAGTGTTAACACAATTTAAACACTACATTAATAAGTGAGTAACTGTAAGGCACTGTGAGCAGTGCAGAGTTCATGAAGCATAAGCTCCTATGAGAAGCCTGGCCCTCGTTCGCAGACACACACAGACATACATTCACAGTCCCTGATCCAGCCGGACCCGGTACTCCGGAACATACCATGCTGTTTAGCGGGGCTCTGCTAACGTCAGCCTGCTCTCCTCCGTCGAGCTCACTGTTACATCAGCTTCCTGCCAGCCTACTCATCTCTGGCCATGTTGCACCTGAGTAGAGAGAGGAGCATGCTCTTCCTCCCCCAGCTGCTTGATTGGCTGAGCCAGGCTCTGACGTAACCACAGCAACCACGTACTTCCACGACAAGCTCCTCCCACTGAGCCCACCCCCTTCCTTGCTGACCTTGAGGTTACTGCAGAACAGGAATCACACCCTTGCTGTAATAGTGACACTGTTCTTATCATTTTAGGAGCATGAAAACTGCATCGTCCTCCACATCCATCCATCCTCGCCCCCACACACATGCATGAAATATTTAAGGATGGAAGCTTTATTTCCAGTTTTAATGTTGGAATTCACTGCGTAGGCCAAGCATTCTTTTGCCACACTGGATTTCTAAATTGCTGAGTCACTTTGCTTTGCAGTGCGAAAATCTGCCTACCTGCGCATTACATGATTTCAAAACTCCAGATTCGCACAACATTACTCAAACTGGTTGAGAATAAAACTGCCCTATTTTAAAAGTGCAATTCTGCTTAGATAAATAGTATTAGCAATATTAGAACAATAGTATGTTTTTTTCATGCACAGTTGTGGCTGCTTCTGTCAATTACCTCTGATTTAGAAACACAAAAACATTTCAACGATTATTACATGCAACGTTCATCTCTTATGCCCCAAAATTAAACTGGCTTGTGGAATTCAGGCCTTCACTGTTCTAATATCAAATTCAAAACACTTAATTGTGTTAAATCGAAATCTAGACAAGGTCAGCAGAAAACCCTCATGAAAACTCTCATTCAGGTTGCTTCACTTTTGCTTTAAATGATTATTGTAGCTGTCATTCACTCATTGTTGCACAAGACAGATGTGAAGGTTCCTCAAACAAATACATTCTCAATATCATGGTTAGACCGTCAATGCAAAAATGAATCTGCTTTCCAGCTTATTCAGAGGAAGAAGATTGTGGGAAAGGCTATGTGTCAGACTCAGTTGTTAGTGTTGGTAAGTATGAAAGACTAATTTAATTATGCTACATGCTTTCATCGACAGACTCGGGTAGGGAGGATGGTCTTAGGGTGCTCCAGTATCCAGCCCCCATTTGCCCCGTTTTCAGATCATTAGTGTCTCTTATTGATTACTACAATCGCAAAAAAATACTCAGGGTAACTATCCCACCCACAAGCCACTTCCCCATCACTCAGCACTGTCGTTCGGGTATCATAGCTGCAGTTTATTTTGAGGTGTTGGGTAATTGTGCACATATTTCATGTAACTTCCACTAGGGGGAAATATATATCAACATGAAAAACACACTTGTTCCGCAAAAGTGCCACAAACATTTTCCAAAGCATAAAATACTTTCTCTGAGTTATTCTTTTTGTTGTGCTTTTTCCTGATCGTAATATTATAGCACTATTTTGTGGTATGACTTAATAAAAAAAGTTGTGTTGTTAAGAACACCTTCAAAATGCAGTTAGAGTCAGAAAATCGTCCAGCAAAATTCTTAAACATGCCAGTGAACAATCTGGAAGGCGTCGTGGCCGATGGACAAGTCATTCACGTGAACGGGAAACTTATGAGGCACACGCCAGCCCACCTTAGGGCAGAGCTGTGATCCGATTCAGCTAAGCATTCTAACAAAGTGAGCACACAGAATCAGCCTGAAAGATACTCGGTGGAAACAAGCAAACAGAAAAACAGTGAAATGCAAGCACAGAAAAAACTGTCCCCATGTATAGCAGAAGTACATCTGAAGGTCTTCTGACCAGCACATCATATCGTAACCCCTGTTCAGTGGTCATATAACATTACAGACGGCTCAGAGCAGGCGTGGACCCAGCCTGCAATACACACAACACAAAACCCTTAGCTGGGAAGTGATGCTCCAGGCAAACAATGTTCACAAGAAAAGCCATAATAATGCACTGACTCATTCTCTCTGTAATATTTTCCCAGCTAAAATGACTTTGATCGCTGCTGTTGTATTCTTAATGGTCAACATACAACCTTTTGATTATAAGGTTCAGATTAATATTTGTGTTGCTGACATGTTTTCTATTCATCTGAACGCAATTCATATTGAGATAGTAACCAAACAAATAGCCATAAGACAGCAATTCGGTATAAAAACATAACTGCACCAAACCATTTGAAACTGGCTGTTTTATTAGATTGGAAGTGTAAGGTCTTTCCATGTAGGATGGCAGGGGTCCGCATGTCCTCCGCCGGGTACTCACATGCTCCAGGACAGCTGGCGAAGGGACGGCCACCCTGGAATTTTACGGGGTCTTGGGCCAGGGAGATGCGGAGACCTCGTGACGCTTTGTGGTTCCACTGCAAGACGGCCGGTTCCATGAGGGTCTGCAGAAACACTGGAGAGACTCCGGGGGGCATTTTTCATGCCTGAGAATCCAGGAGTCTCATTGGTTAGGGACGATCCGTCCGGCTCAGTGGCGTGTGATCCCCTGGCTAGAGAGGAATGTCTTTCACGTGAACTGAGATCAGGGAAATAATACAGGCAAAGAAAATAAGCCCTAAAATGCAATAGCTTGAAATTGATCCTTTATTGATACACATTTGCTGTGATTCAGTGTATAGTTTATTTTGCTTGGCTTGTTAGATGAACAATTGGTATTTGAACAGACGTCTGTAACTTCAGACAGGAACACAATAGGCACTGTGAAACTATTTTGCCCTGTATTATGGAAATAATATCTTGTAATAAAATCTTCTCTGGTACTTAGGTCAACACAAGAGTGTAAGCTAATTTATAAAAAGAGCTATTTGTTTGAAAATCATCTTTTAAATGTAGGGAACAAAAGAATGTAATTTTTAGTTCATTTGTGCTTCAAAATGATCTTCACCCCAAATTAAGAATGCTGTATCTGAAAACCTGGTGACCAGTATATGAAGGACATCTGACACTGGAGTCAAAACAGAAGATGTCCTTCGCATTTCCTCAGACAGAGCAACCAGCCAATCACACAACAACCCGCGCAGTGACAGCCAATGACATTTATCTGCGTCATAACATTATAACAAACTGTACCTTTGCTGTTTATCTTTCTTTCTCAGCACATCCTGATATTTGTTCTGTTGTGGGGATTTAAACCCTCTTGCTCACAGGCCCCAGGTTAAAAAAATATTGTAGTTATTATACTTGTATTAAACCTGGATACACTGCAATATTCAAAACCATCAGTTAGTTATTTTCAGAGGTCAGGGTGACGTAAAGGGAACCAGGGAAACCATACTTATCCCTCATGAGTTATACTCTAAAGGCAAATCAGGGTCATCAAGTCAGGAGGAATCCCAAACGCAGAAGAAACCCATGTGGTCATGCAGAGAACATGCAAACTCCCGTGAGCTGGTCCCAGAACCAAACCCAGAACCCAGGAAATGTGACAAGACACCGCCACCTGCTGGGCCTCTGTGCTGTTTGTGTAGCATATAGTTCATTTGTTTATTACCTTGGCTCGGTGGGTGGCGTGGTGAAGCAGTGGTTAGCAGTGGTAGCTGTTGCATCACAACCCTGGGACTCAGGTTTGAGTCTCTGTTCCATGTCATTTTGCATGTTCTCCCCGTGCCTGTCGTTGGCTTTCTCTGGGTACTCTGGTTTGCCCCCCACAGCCCAAAATCATGCCGAGGGTAATTGAAGTTACTGAGCTATCAGTGTGCCCTGCCTTGTGTCCATAGGCCCTGGACTCCCTTCCCGATAGATAGATAGATAGATAGATAGATAGATAGATAGATAGATAGATAGATAGATAGCTTGGCTTGTACTCTTTGCAAATGGTAGACATTTCTCATGAATCTTTGCAAGTAGATTTCTCATATCTTTTTAGGATCATTGTACGTGCCACACAGAGCCTGTGAATTTTTGGTAACTGCGAGTAAATCTTTGAGGATGTCAGCTGAAGTTAAACTCCAGGCTTAAGGTCATCATCAGGCTTCTGCATGACCAGACCGTGGTAATTGGTGGTCACAGGACCCGCTCCATGCCTCGCCTGCCTGTCGGTGCCACAACCTTTCGCCCCCCTCTTCCCACACAGAGCATTTTCTCAGTTCTTTGTTTTTTTTCCCTTCTTCCCAACAAAACATGCATTTGTGTGATGGGATCTCTGAAGTATTCTGCCCGCGAGGGGCGCAGATTTCCACAGAGACTCCATGCACTCGCTCTCCAGAAGATAGAGTGATCATAAGGGTGATCACACCACCCCCAGCCCCCCAACTAGTGATTGGCTAAATGTAACTATCACTTCAAACTATCAGAAATATTACACAGAGGAATTGTTCACTATTACTGATCAGTAAACTTACCAGTAAAGCTACTAATGCATGTATTGTTTAATATGTAAGTGGATGGTGAGTAAAGAATCCCAGAACTAAAAAAAAAACTTGTTTGAAGGCAGCTGAAAGGTCAGAAGGAATCTCACTGCAAAGTTCAGGAGGAATTTTCCTGAGCTGCTTCTGATCCGCTACTTTGTGCTGAGCTCTTTGGGCGACAGCAGGTCGCTGGGCTTTTAATGAAGCTGACGAACAATTTGCCAGTGAATGGCAAAACTTCAACAACCAGGTGAAATGACAGACAGGAAACCACATTATATATGTTGTATATAATCAGCTATAAATAAGAGTAGCCGATATCCACACTTGCTCCAACACTCAATGAAAATTTGCGATGAAGAAAAAAAAAGATCTGTCAAAAAAAATTTCACTCTGTAGCCATCAAACAGGCACAAGATTTTTTTTATTACATTTTATTACAAAAAGATTTATTTTACACTGATGTTCATATATCAATTAGTTACATTGCTCTACATTTACACTAGGTTAGAGTCAGAACTGAGCTCTACATTAGCTAGTGCTGCCTTAGCAGTAGCAAGAATAGAGGATTATGGGTAAACACATAAAAGAAATGGTTGCCAGGTGTCCTGTACTTCCTTCTGGAAGCAGGAAACGGCTAAGTTTCTGACAGGAGCATCATTCAGGCCAAAGGGCGTTTGAGGAAACAGAAAATATGTCGAGCTGAATTTCTTAAATGCCGTCAAAACTGTATTATGTAGATTATAGCCCTTTAAAGACCTTTGAAAACTTGGCATATTTTTATTGAAAAGGGCCAGCGTCCATCTGACAGACTGCAAAATATTCTATTTTATTATGTGATCTCATACTGAATGCTGTAGCATTAGCACGGAAAACAATATTTCTTTGTATTCCTGTTCTTTCACTGGCACGGTTATTTTCTTAATAAGCCAAACCATGAAATTGGTCTTTCAGCTCCAACATTCATCTCTGAAGGGCCTCATATTACATTTGAATTTCAATGAGGAATATTTACACTGTTATTATTTCTAGAGCACCAGAAAAATTTTGAGAGACGGATGCTTGCTTGTTTATTTTCCCTCAGATAACAAAAAACCCCTTAAAATGGTCTTTATTGATCTTTTACGTATTAGAGTTGCCCTTAAGCATTCCTGAAAATCACTGTTTATGAGATCTTGAGGTGAGTTTCCTAAAATGTTACATGCCTATCAGATGTGGCAGCGTCAAGTCAAAACGTGTTTTGAACTCTGTTGACCTTATCTTATGCTTGGATGGTTTAACATAAATATGCTGATAATTTCAGGAGGAAATGCAAATAGACAATATACATGTCAAGAAGCGACAGGGGACTCCATGCATCAAGGGAAGGATAGGGATCGCACGATGGTGGACTTTGGATGCAAAAACTCCAGCCTGAAGGATAAGACGATCGAGGATGGATTCAGAAATGGATGAAAAGAAGTCAAGAATGTCTAAACCATGTTCACATGTTCTGACGCTTCCCCCGAATACACCTCACCTTCTCACATCACGTCAAATGCAAGAACACATACACACCTACATAGATATAAAGCTTACATTCTCTAGCTCAGACACATCATGCCATCGTTGTCCATGCTACACATATCACTGAATCTGTCCATTTCTCTTTAGGTTACCCAGCAGGGGCTACTCAATGTCTGAAGAACTAAAACAAGTTCCTCACAGGAAAGAGGTTCAGTGTATCAGAGCACAGGCATCAGACCAGACTGACTGTCGGACCAATGTTACAGAGGAGGTGTAGCAGACCACCCCCTCTAGCCCACCCCCGCAAACAGCCGCCTTCTCTGTTGAAGTCCCCTCCCCCTTCCAGGGGGCTTCTCCATGACGGCCTGCGTTTGTCCTGGTTGCCGTCAGTCTGTACAAGGACTTCCAGGTGAGCTGGTCTGGCGTCATGGCCTGGAGCTCCGCAGAGCTCTGCATGCTGCCTCCGACCTGGTCTCCAGCGTCTCGGGAAGGGGTCGAGTGTAGAACTCATGTAGGGGGCCTCTCTGCTTCGTCTGTGGATCCAGCAGAAAGCAATCTTCCTTCAACACACAGACTGCCTGACTGATCAGAGCTGGGTCTTATTATAGAATTTAATTGTTTAGAAGAGCATTTAAACTAAGAGTATTCTCACTGGGAGTGCTGAGGATCAAGCAAGGCTCTCTTTGGGTACAGAGGCAGCACCTGGGCCTTCTCTGATGACATACAATACCAGTCAAATGTTTGAACAGACCCACCCATTAAAAGGCTTATATTTTACAGTAATTATAAAGACATCAAAGCTATAAAATAACATATATGGAATTACACACCGACCAAAAAACGTATTAAACAACAAAATGTAATTCTTGGAGAGGAGGGGGCATCTCTGTGGGTTGGAGCTCAGAAGGCTGCCAGTTTAAATCCCGTGGCCGGCAGAGGGGTCCCACATGTCAGGCCCCCCGCATCCTACCCTCCCGTGTGCCACTCCCCCTCATCTACCCTGTGTGGATTCCCCATGTTCACCAGCTCTTTCCTGTTGCTGTCATTAGTTCAATGTATTAAGTCCGCGTTTCAGTTTATTTCCCCAGTCCGGTCAGTTACGTTGCGTGTGCTTTGATGTCCCGTGTTTCCTAATAAACCCAGCGTTCCCTTATTTTGGACTCGAATTCATATTTCTGCGCTCCATGTCTACCCCAAGTCGTGACACCACCATTGGGCAATCGCTCCGGGGACTGGCTGACCCTACTGTCTCCTCTACCCCAGTTCCATGAGGTGGCCTCCTGGGATGCTTTTCCAACCCTCCTGAAGGAGCTCCCACATATATGCTGAGGGCTCATTGGCCGCTTTTCCTTCACTCTCTAAATTCCTCTAAAGACATTTCTACTGTGTTTAGGTCAGTTGCCTGGGTTTATTTTAGAAACTCAGCACTGGAATGCATCAAACTTCATTTTTATAGGTGCAAGGATATGGAATTCCAGAAAAATGACCTGCTGGAATAATGCCCTGCTACTTTCAATACGGTTCCTGTACGGCACAATTTGGTGAGTGGAGGAAGAGTGATAGTAGAATTTTGGGCTCCTATAATGGGTTGGGCCTCTACTGAATCTGCCAGGGTATCCTGCGATGCCCCTGGTTGTTTACTGGCACGCTGAGAGGGTCCATGTCAGCAGCCTCACCACTGCCACCAGGTGGAGATGGAGATCCATCGTCCCCTGGGGAAGCAAACTGTAGCTCGGGTCCCAGAGCTGCAATGGAGCTTCGGGGTCTGCTGCAGCGATCTCCTGAGAGGCTCCTCCGCAGGACAGACTGCAGGGACAGAGGGGACACACTCAGGGGTTAAAGCAGTATGTGTGGGTCATATATATGTGTGTTTGTATGGGTTTATAATATTCCTGCTCCTACTGTTACTATTAACAATAAAAGCAAAAGTCAGATCAAGGCCATATAGTGATGGCATATCTGTGTTTCATCATAACCGCCACAGAATAAATAAATCGTTAATAAATATATTGCAAAAAGTAGCTTGACTCAGGCACAGAATAATGTGAGATCCATGTATCATGCAGCTTTACAGTCACCAATCACTGCTGGCTGCAGCATGGGGTGGGGGGGTTGCGGGATGCTACTTTGCTTAAGAAGAGGAGAGAATACCTTGCTCCTGATTGGCTGCGTGTAGCATACCTTGCTCCTGATTGGCTGCGTGTAGCATACCTTGCTCCTGATTGGCTGCATGTAGCATACCTTGCTCCTGATCGGCTGCATGTAGCATACCTTGCGTGTGAGGGGGCTGCTGGGTGCTGAGGCCGTGCTGTACAGGCTCAAGCTAGAATTGGAGCGGCTGACACCCAGCGGCTTGGACGTGCTGTTACCCTTGCGGGATGTGCTGAACGAGCCAGAGGTGAGGTATTTCTCCTTTATCTTCAGGTTGGTTCTCCCTTTCACTAAAGCGCATGAGAGAAGACACTATGGTTGATAGAAGTGATGGACAACATGATGCTTCAAGATTCATTTGCTGTTGGTATTTTTTACCCCATGGTGGTGCTCTTAAATTTGTGGCATGCTTTCTGCCCTTGTGAACAGAGAGTACCATCTAGTGGAGTGAAAAAATACAACAAATACTTCATGAAGCGTTATTTTGTCCATGTTTTATAGGTTACAGGGCTGAGAAATGCCACAGGGGAGGAAAAATGGAAATGAATAAAGGAAAGGATTTGTTACATTAAATGTCAATAAATAATGTTGACAAGGCTCCTTTAAGAAAAACGGTCAAAAAAAAAAACGAAGCCCGGAAAACTTAAAGCTAACTAAAAGCTATGCATGCTGAACACTCTGCAAAATATTTCCTCTCAAGGTTGTACCCCTTACCTCTACAAGGATCATTCTTAACCAGAAACTCATCCAGTGCGGTCCAACCACCGCCCACACGCACCATCAGGGTGCTACGCAGAATCCGGACCATCCTCAGCTGCTGCGAGTCCCCAAACTGCAGCCAAAAGAAAGAACTAAACAGTGTGCACCTCCCCCCACAATCACAAGCTGAATCCTTCAGTTCTGTAGTCAGACTATACTGTAGTTTGACTGGATCAGCTGCGTTCAGTTCATTCTAAATTCAATGCATGCAAGTGCACCGCCTGAGTGCTTCCATACCCGGTAACGATTGGCGCTGATCTGCTCCACCTGGAATCTCTTGGGACAGTTACACTGGGACACCTGCCGACTCACCTGGGGGACGAGAAAGGGACAGTCACTAACTGCAAAGCATCCTGCCAGACCCCAAATGAACTATCAACACCTTTCTCTGGGACATTTAGGATTAGAGCAACAATCACCCAAAATAACATAGAAAATTGACATGCAGTCTACAAATTCTGAGTGACATGCAGTCAACAAATTCACCTCTTCATTGATCTGGTCTGCATCCAGTGTCCTGCGGTATGGGTCTCTGCTGGGGTGGAGCGTGCTTACGAACTCGTAGTAATCAATGTAGCCATCTCCATTGATGTCGAAGATATTAGCAACTGCAGCCATCTCAAGAGAATTTGTGGGGAATTCTGAAAAGCCGCAGAAGTCGGCCATTTTAAGAAATGTTGCATACTTATAATAGAGAACTGCTGATGTGCTAGCTAAAGGTTTGGTAAATAAATATGACAAGTCAAATGACTAGTGAAGATATTGTTGGGATGACTTGGGAATGTGATGGGGAGATGAATAGTGAACGTTTTGTATCAGCAGAAGCTCACTGGAGGCAAGCACACTGTTAATGAAGGCCTTCTGAGTGATACGGCCATCCTGGTCCTTGTCAATGCCCCGGAAAACGTCCAGGATGCGGGATTTCAGGTGGCTGATCCACTGAGTGTACCGCTTCCTCCAGACCTCGAAGTCAAAGCTGGCGAAGGCTTCCATCTGTCCAGAAACACGACCGACAGGGAAGAAACAGAAAGCACTATAAAAGAAAGATAGATAAAGAATTTGCTGAATAGTTTACTATTAATAAAAAACATTAACAAAATATTTATTTGTTGTTTGGTCTCTTTTGCAGGGAAAATAAAAGACAAAAAATTAAATAAATGAATAAGGAATAAATAAAATTGAAAAAATTAAACAAATACTGTATAAAAAAGTTGCCAGTGAATCTATAGCTGTCATGTAATCTGGGAAGGAATTCCACAGCTTGGGCCCATAGAAACATAAAGCTGACTCCCTAAAGCAGTGTTTCCCAGACAGTCCATGTTTTTGCTTTGACCAAAATGTCTGGCAGGGAGCTGGAAGGAAGCAAAGATGTGGACTGTGCAGGTGACCACAAGGACCAGGTTGGGAAAAAAATCTAACATTGGGTTAAAGGAATGACCAGAATACTGCTCTCTAATGATAATATCAAAGCATCATATCAGTAAGGTAAAGAGGAGCAAGAGCGTGAAAATATTAGATAAGTTGAACATATCTGTGTTAACTCTAAGATAATTTAGAATAAGTGCTGTTCTGATGCTGCGATAGACCAGACTAAAATGTTACATACAGATTACTTTTTGTTTATTAAATACTCGTTCAGTTTTATCTGAAATGCAAGGCTAGAGATGTAAAAGAGGGCAGAGGTTGATGGCGGTCATAGAATTACTGAAATAGCATCTAGTGACGCTCCTCTTATCAGTCTTAGCTATGGAGCTGTTATGGCTAGCGTCCAAGGAAGTAGCACAGACGCTGTGAACGCGGACTTAAATATACAGGACTAATTAATAAAAGCTAGACACAGCTGAAAACACGGGGATTCCACACGAGATAAATGCAGGGGGGGGGGGGGGGTTGCGTGGCACATGGGAGGATCAGACGAACAGGGCATGATAGGCACATGATGACACTGAGGAGACGCGACATCCTCCTAAATAATGAAAGGGGGCTGAAACAAGCAGCTTAAATATCTTAGCCCTGAAAATTCAGCAGTTGTAGGATCTGTTAAACTGTACCAGTGCATTATCATCAATGAACGGACCTACAGTAAATGGCTTACTGGAGAGAGACTGCACATTGGCACTGAGAAAGAGCTTAAGAAAAGGTCACCTCTCGCAGCTTTTGCTGGTGCTCCAGAAGTCGGCTTTGTCGGGCCAACGCCACGAGCCACAGCTGCTTCCAGTGGCTGACCAACTGGCACAGCTTGGGATTTTGAGGTTCCATGTTCTCCAAGGGCAAAGTTGTTGGCGGCTGAAGCTTCTGGGAGCCCCTCCTCTCTGAAATCAAACGGCCAATCAGTGTCAGACACACTGCCCATATTCACCTTTCAGTTGTGAGATACCTCTCTTGGCATGCCTTACAAATTTGCCACCCCTGGATATAAAATGATAATATATGTAATAATATATGTAAAATCGAGGCGGATATGCAAATGCGTATTTAATGAAACAGTAAAGGGTGCAGCTCACTAACTTGTGGGGGTTTTACGGCTTGGGGACATGAGTTGTTTTGGTACCATCTTCATTTTGCATGATTTTATGGCACTCTCAACCTCAGGAACCTTTTGATTCAGCTCATCCATGAAGATCTAGGAAGGACAAAAAAAAGACTTATTGAATTAGCTTGATGCCATTTGGTTCAGTTAAACTGAATGAATAATTTTAAAGACACAAGTACGCAATGAATCACTCTGCTTCACATGCTGGCTTTATCAGCTCATTTATAATAAGACATTAATAAGCAATGAAAATACCCTTAATGCCAAAACCCATTCAGGCAATCTAAGGTCCACAAAATCAGTCATGCTGAGAGATCTCCTCCCGTTACCTTCTGCAGGGTGGGTAGATAATTCAGGGTTCCTGAGACTAAGCACACAGGGTGACAAAAGCGTCCCCCTTCATCGTCTTTTTTAATTCCCCGGGGATTCCTACCTCATGCTGAGCTATGAGCTCTTCTGTGCTCTCCATGCTTTCTGGAAGCCCCTCCTGGTCCCTCAGGGCCAGTGACTCCTCAGCCGAGGAGATCCAGTCAAGCAGCCGCTGCACCTCCTCCCGCTCGGCCTCCAGCGCCGACAAGCCGCTTCGGAGTCGTTCTCCCTGCTGTTGAGCCCATGCTTGTACCTGTAGCCAAAGGAAAATATGCTGAACCTTTGACTAAAAGTTTACTATCACGAATTCCTAAGAGAAGCGACAGCCAAACCCCTGTCCCAGGACAGGCTGATTTCTTTAGACTTTTTGCTGAATATATATGAAATTGTATGCCGTGTAACTACCTTCTAAGCTAAGAGGACTGGTTGAGAAGCTTTGCTATGCTAAAGAAGATTTTAAGGGAAGGCGACAGAAGGGATGCTAAGCTACGTGTGTGAAAATAGAGCCTTAGGTGAGAGAGCAGATGCCAAAGGGCGCAGAGGATACACCATGGGAAGAGATCTGATGTTATGCTGAGTGTTTAGAAGAGATGTAATACTTAAAGAGCCACAGTTATAACACTTAAAAAGCACAGTCAATGCTAAGAGGCCCGGTGAGATGCTAAGCTAAAAGGCCCAGGCAGTTTGCTTCAGGAGTTGTGGCCCAGCCCACCTCTTCCAGGCGGGTCTTAGTGACACTGATCCAGGATTTGATAGTAATGACAGAGTCAGGGTGGCAGGCTGATAGGATCTCCTCCCCAAGGGCACGGATGCTATCGATCTCTATCTCCTGGCACTGCAGTGAGTTCATCGACTCCTGTATAGACAGAGGGAAGCACAAGTTCCTCCAGCATTGACATACAATGGAAAGGTCGCAAGTTCCATCCCTGTTCTATGTAATTATGCCCTGAATTATTAAAGTAGGTCGTTCAGTGTGTTAATGGATTGAGGCATATACCTGTATTTAAGTCACTATGGACAAAGGCATTTGCTAGGTACACTGATATTCTTTTGGGGCTCGTGACTGCAGCCTCACTCCCGCACCTGGTGCTGCTTGTGGAAAACCAGCAGGGCCTCCTCTTCCTCCGGGATGGGCCCGTATTTCAAAGTCCTCTCCACGTCGGAGAGACGCTCCAGAAAGGAGTGTACCAAGCGGTCAAACTCCTCTGCCTGTGGAGGTATATTACAGGATTTTTGCATCATAAAGAGCACAGATGGCCCCCCTACCCTCTTGATACTGTCTGATACTGTCATCCCTTCTGCCGGAATCCTCGGACCAAGACCCACCTGTCGGAGGGCGTCCTCCAACCTTGCCTGCTTGGATACGGAAAGCTTGCAAATTGTCTCCCAACGTCCATCAAGCTCCTCCATTTGCTCGAGTAGCCAACGGCTGTCCGCCATGCTGCTTTTAGTCAGGTCCCTCACGGAACGCTTCAGAGTCTTAATACAACCCGCTCTCTTACCCAGCTCCTTCTGAAACACCTGTATTACCACAGGAATGGGTTTTACTACCTGTGCACATGAGGTCCAATTAGCTACTGCTAATTCATTTCTCGCACTGCCACAAAAATGTCCACAAAATAATCAGATAACATGGTACCTTATGCTTGTCTATAAGATTGTTGACCAAGTCCTTTTCTCCTCCAACAGGCATGTCCTCCGCCAGCTGCGGCTCAGCCCTAAACAACCAGTCCATCAGCGCCTGAAGGGCGTCTGTGAATCTGCCTGAAAACAATAGTGCTTCTTCCAGCTTGTGTTGCCTTAAAGTAAAAAAAATATATCTATCAGTATATTAATATATATTGCTGCATATTGTATATATATAATATGTGTGTGTGTGTTTATTATTCAGTTTCAAAAATGGACGGTCCACTAAGACCTTCACATTGACCTGACCTCTCCATGGACTTTCCACTGATGGTATCCCATGAGTCTCGGAGCTCAGACACAAGGTCCGCCAGCTGCTGTCTGTCCTCGGGGCTTTGGGATTTCTCGAGCAGAGCTCGTCCCCTCTTCAGGGTGGCCTCATACATGGGCCTCTTAAGCCTCAGAAGCTTCTGGAATTCCTGGGTACATGCATAGACATGAGGAATTTAAGCATGGGGCTAGAATGCGCCTAGAATTGTTTTCTGAAGAGATCATTGGTTTTTGGTGTGGACACATAATTTAGTTTTATAGATTTCAAAATGTAGAAATGAATTTGATAAAATGTATGTGTAGATGATGATGCCTCTTCGGTCTCAGATGCCAGCAGGCTGTATCTTCTTTAATGTCCAGATTTAAATGAATATCACTGTTTGCTCAAAGCTGCTGCATTTCCTGACTAGCAGTTAGCAGACACATGCTACGAATCAGAAGGCCTTCAGTCCACAGGCCCAGGCTGAGTGGACAACCTTCTGCTCCGTCAGCTGCTGCTTTATCTCTTCATGGGACACGGCAATCTCTTTATGTGTATCCAGTGTCTGCTCCACTTCCACCATCCAATCCACCAGGAGGCGCCATGACTCGTTGAACTGCAAGTGACACAATGATTCATTGAGAGTTTCACTACAGCAGCTCTTCAAGAGTAAGATCCACATGGATGGAGAACAGGCTGTGAGAAACACTACCTGCTTAGCTTGCTTCTTGACCTCCTCCAGCGAGGCGGCCCTCTCACCCACACGTTGCTGGAGCTTCTCATAGCGGGCCTGCACAGTTATCACCAAGTTCTGCACCACGTTACCCTCCTCCTTCCTGCTGAGCTCCTTCAGCCGTAATGCCGCGCTCTCCACTGTGGCTTTCTTCTCGCCATAGGCCTGCACCTCACTCACCAACGTCTAACCCAACACACACACATAGACATGTTTGTATTCATATCTTTGTTGGGACTTCCCATTCACTTTTATGGGAAAACCCTAATCTCAAACACATCTCTATTGTAGGCTAATAGCCCACATAACCTAACCTGCCATCTGACCTGCACTTACTGAGCCACTTCCTGGTCTGGATACCCATCTCCAAAGCGGCAAGCCCTGACTCACCCTGTGGTCCTGCAGCTGAGCGCAGACTGTGTCCAGGAGGAAGCTGGGTGTCTGCAGAGCACTGATGGCCTCCTCACATTGCGCCATCTTGGTCAGCAAGTCCTGGACGGTGCTATGAAACTCCTTCGCCAGACTCAGTCCCTCAGTCAACTTAGCCTGGTCAGAGAGACCACAAGACCACAATATTTCAGCTTCTCTTAAACTGGTTAGGACTCAAACCTCTCACAAAAGAGACATATACAGCAATGTCCAGAAGTCTTAGGCAGTCAAAATAAATATTTATAGCTCTTTCTCTGGGTTGTAAGTATACATTGGTACTCAGAACAAAAAACACAATTTAACATTAACAAATTAAGAGTAATACAATAAAAACTAGTCAAAATTCCTCCTATTCTCCAAAAAGTTACTGGTATCTTGTTGGATGGAGGTGTGGAGAACATACCATGGAATTTTACATCAGTAGTTATGATTTAGGGATTTATTAAAAATCAGATTACTGTGTGCCTAACTTCTTCATTAAAATTAGGTTGCAAGCTAGAATGTGTGTGAGGTCTCTGCCTCCCTGTTTGATACTCACTGCTCCTCCTAATCATGCATTTTAATTCTACAGAAGATTCTGTGTGATTCGGGCCCCTGTGTCTGAGAAGAGGCCTGAGAAACCGTCACCACACCAGCGTGCAAGGTTGCTTATGTCTGTGTACTGTACACTAAGTTCTTATTTGCAGTGAAATGTGGCTTTGTCCAGCGGGGCACTGGCTACTGGTGACTTTCTCTTTTTCTGAGTGATTAAAGCCTAGAACAGTAACAATTTTTACCATGCCAGCTGAGTCACAACCCTATATGAAGTATAAGTTTAAATTAGTGCTATGATGAAGTGTGCAATGCACTTTGCAGTATATGCCAATCAATCCCTATTGCACAAATCTGATTGGATGTGCCAGTGAATTTAAAATTAAGCATGTATGGTTTGGCTTCTTGCATCAGTTGAGTATTCAATAGTATTATGTAAGCATTTACAGCCCCAAGACCCATTTATATAGGTGAATTTTAGAATTGGGGCTGGGAAATCTGATCGTGGTTCAGCATAGGAGCTCTCGGCTGGCCTGGGAACGCCTCGGGATCTCCCCAGCGGCCGGGGAGAGGGAAGTCTGGGTTTCCCTGCTGAGACTGCTGCCCCCGCAACCCGACCTCGGATAAGCGGAAGCTAATGGATGGATGGATGGATGGATGGCATTTCCAACTCTGCCTCCCTTTCAGAACTTTGGGTTGTGACCTATGGATTTAGAATTCCTGGCCTATATTACGTAATGTCAAGGTCAATGCCAATCTGATCCTGCCTTTTGTGTCTGATCCTCATTTGGCCAGCAGGTGTTGCTGGCCATCCAGTCCTGTCATTCCTTGTCCGAAAATCCTTGTGTGTTTTCCCTGCTCTCTGGACCGCTGCTTAGCTTACTGGGTTGAGTGTGTTGCTCTGACAGAGATTCCCCTCTAATCATTGGCCAGTCTCACCAGTGTTTGTTAGTTTTCTGTTCCTCTGTGTTTATTTTGTGTCTTAATTCCTGTGCTTGGTTCACTCTCCTCCTGTTCTGTATTGGTTTCGTTTTGTGCCTTTCAATTTTGTAATTGATTAGCTTTGCTTTGTATTCCTGGTGCCAGAGTATGTCAAACCCTCCTAGTTCTGAGTTCATCTTGGTTAAGTAGTTCCACCCGTTTCTCGTTCCTGTATCTCCCCTAGTTGGTTAGTTGCCTATTGAGTTACACCTGTCCCCTTGTTTTCCCTGATTCCATGTGCGTATTTAAGTGCCTGTGTCTGCTCTGTTCTCTAGTCAGTCATTGTGTTCATGTTGCTGTGTGTTTGGTACTCTGCTTTATAATCCTGCCCCCTGTGCTGCCCTGTGCCCTTTTTATACTACTTTAGGATTCTTGTAGGCTTTTTGAGCCCTTGGTGTTCATTTTTGTTTAATGATGCCCTTTGTCTTAGATTAAAGGCGTGAGCAGCACCGCCCACTGACCTTCCATGGTGTCTTATGATATTTCTCTAAAATATTTTCCAACACACCCACTACTCTGCACTGGATGATTAATGAATTGTCCAATGCACTGGATGATTAATGAATTGTCCAATGCACTGGATGATTAATGAATTGTCCAATGCACTGGATGATTAATCGATTGTCCAGCACAATTAAAGGGGGCACAATTAAAAGTCCCACAGCAAGAGGCATTAGTACAGATGATAAGGGGCGCTACCTTTCTCTCTTGCACTTTGCTGTAGACAGTCTCCCACTTCTGCTCCAGTATGCACAGACTGTGCTCTGTGCTGGAGCCTCGGGCAACATCGTGGTTCTCCAGAAGCCGGTGGATGGTGTCTCTCACATTGTCATAGGTCTGCCGCTTGGACTCCATCTCCTTGCACAGCTCCTGGAGAAGCAGGACACACAGAAGTCAGTGCTCATGCCTTCATCTCCTACTAATAAATGTACACACACATGCTCTGTCTTAATTAAGCGATTACTTTATGACGTGTCCTGAGCTGTTCACTGTATTTCTGGCATACACTGTGCAAGATGTGTTACAAAGTTTGTCATGATACCAGATGTGCGTTGAGCCTCTCATTGGCCGTCTCAGGAAGCCCCCACACCAGCCTGGATGATGACATCCTCAGCTCTGTGTTTTCCAGCCACTGCAGCAGGTCCTGGATCTCCATTGTAACATCTTGGACCTGGAGATAAAACACTCAATCAGTCAGGCAACTAAACTGTCAATGTCAGATCCCTGTATGTATCACAATATAGATACCGATAAGTACACAGCTTACTTGTTTATTGACACTAGAGGGCAGTACAGGGCATAAAATATGGAACATTGGTTACTTCTTATTTATCTGGTTCTCTACCTCTAGTTCACTTTGGGAACATTCTACCAGTACTTTTAATCTTCATTATCTTCTCTCCATTCTTCCACTGCTGTACCTGAACTAAATATCGACATATGATCCATTCTTTACTGAGGTACCTGACTCAGGTTGTTCTCCAACTCTAGCTGTCTCCTCTCGGTCTCACAGCGCACATACTCCCAGCGTTCATTGAGCTGTTCTAGCTTGGCCTGAAGACCATGAGGGCTATCACCAGAGCCAGCCTCCAAAAGCTCCCGGCCCACCCGATTCAGGGACTCCACTGTCCGCACGTGTGACATCACATCATTCCGGAGAACCTGGGCAGTAACAATGACCTTGTTTAACCTTGTTTGTCTTGGAGAAGGCACTTTGCTGACAGTCTGGGTGACTCTGGGTGTACCTTGTGCTTGGCTAACTCGATCTCACAGATCTGCAGGTCGATGCTGATTGGCCGGGGGCCCTGCAGAAGGTCCGCTGTGTGGGAAAGCCAGGTGTGTAGCTCATCCAGCGTGTTCTGGAACTGACCCAGGCCTAGGAGAGCACACTCCAACTGGTGCTGAAATGCCGTGGTGGTAAAGCCCAGTCAATACATCACAAATTCTGCTTCAGCCATGATTTGAATCTGCTGTGACCACAATACAAACATGCTGTTCTTCTGATTTTCGTAATGTTCCCAATATATATTACCTGTCCATTCATGGGAATGGATTCAGCCAGGTTGTGGGACATAGAGGTCACGATTACCTGTCTGCTCACTGTCTCCCCCTCTAGGCCATCCCAGCGTCTGCGAAAATCCTCCAGAGGCGAGGTGGAGCCCGGCATCTCATGGTCAAGTGGGAGACGGCAGACGAAGCGGTGGTTCAGGCTCTCCATCTCGATCTTCTTTTGGTACAGCTCCCGTTTAAATGCCTAGGTGGGGCAAGCCTTCTGTCAATATGTTGCTACCTCTTAGTAACAGGATGTAAAGCAAATTGAACATTATACAGAGCAGGTGCAGTGGATGCATACAAACTGGAGATGTATACTCATTCGCGCCTCACCTTTAAGTCACACAGCTGCTGTTTCACAGCCTCCAAGTCAGTCTCTACCAAGAACTCTTCAATGGATTTCAACTCAGCAGATTTGAGCCACTCAAACAGTCCCTGCAGAGCACAGAAATTACTGTATTATCAAATGTTCTCAAAAGTCAATTTGGTCGTTTGTTTCAACCTACACGACAGGGCTACTGCTGTTTTCAGTTAAATACTATACACAGAGCCACCAAATTTTAGACATTAATTGTACAAGCCATATTAAACACTTTGATATGAAAGGAGAATTTAAATAGCTGGGCCAAGTAGATGTGTAAAATTCTACATATTCTGAGTCATGTAAACTAACAAACATAGTTGCTTGATAAATCATGGGTTCGCAACTTTTTCCCCAAGGACTACATTCCACCAGAAGCACATAAGCCAAGCTCCGCTGCATCCAGAGATGCCAAATGCGGGGGGGGGTCACCCGTCTGGATGTGGAGCCAAATCCGCCAGTTGGTGATCACTGTGATAAATTCATAATGTTTACGAAAAAACAGTATACTGCCTCTTCCCCTTCCAGAGCTGACACTGTAAGCTACATACATGCGATCTTGTTACCAGAAAAACTACATAGCGAAGGCATTTTTGAATTTACAAGCGCCACTCAAATGTCACCAGCTGACAAATAGTATACAAGACAATGATTTTTTAATGGAATTCTCCTTTGTGTGTTCAGATAATAACCAAAAGGATTAATGCTGTAAGTCCCCATCGTTTGGGTAGGAGATAATGGAGCTGATGTTTCAAAAACTCAAAACTCATTCCCTCCGGCAGCAGCCCTCAAGTATGAAGCATGTTGGCCTGGAGAAGTGGTTCATTTAACAAATTTTATTAAAAAAAAGCTTATTTAAAAAGTATAATTAATTCTCAGTGGAACACAGAAGCCTGCTGACTAGTTCAGACAATATTAATCGGAAGAGAGACTCTGGGCTTTAACTCAGCTGAAGTTCAACAATTTTTACAGTGAAGGTCATAAAAACCATTAGCTCTGCACTGGCAGAGCCCGGCAAATTCTGTCAGACAGTCATCAGTAAAACACCAGGGGACAAAGTTCGTCTTCCGGCCAACGAGCTGGGAATGAAGAACCCGCTTTTGAAAAGGCCTGCAGTTTGGCTCGTCCAATGAGTGTCAGGCTCTGTGCCATTGTGGGCATGGATCTCAAATGGCTCCCACCTGCATGGTGTCCTGGTAGAGTAGCGCCACCTGCTGGGAGTTCTCCAGCTTGCTATGACACTCTGTCCACAGCCTGCTCAGGTTGTTCCATGTACCATAAAGCTGTAAAATGAGATACAGCCTTGATGTCAAACAGGCTTGCAGCAATGCATTATTCACACATGCTGGCTCTGAAACGGGAACTCTCACCTCATCTAAACACTTAGTGACGTCTGGCTTGTCAATGTCCCCACATGCTGACATCAGATCCATTCCCAGAATTCCCAGTGAGTCAAGGTCTCCCTGCAGGCTGTCGATGTCATCCCTGAGGGCCTAGGGAACCGAAAAGCGAGGCATAAGGAATCTTCGGAATGATTTTGTTTGGTCAAGGAACTAGACCGCAAACAAGAATGTGTTGTCGGTTCCGGTTCTAAGAGTGACCTTGCTGCTCTGTTGTGTTACTAGGTATGTAACCTGAACCCAAACCCGGGACACGCGCCTGGGTGGTCTGGTGTACCTGCATGCTCTCCAGACTCTGCTGGATGGTCACCGGGTCAGAGTCATTCCCGTTCAGGTCCAGGACGGCCTGCTGCGTGTCATTCAGCACGCCCGCCAGGTCGTTCACGTCCCCCCAGAACTTGGCAGCCAGGTCTAAGAGTTGGTGCAGCCATTGGTCCCTCTCCTGAGCCTGGGCCTGCACCTCCTGCAAGTGCTGCCCCAGGTCGCTCAGCCGCTCCTGGATGGCTGCAGGCAGTGAACAGTGAACAGCAATGGCTCAGCCAGTTATGTCAGGGTGTTACAATTACTGTTTAAGCCTATTAAGCAATCGGTGGGTCATACTGTATTCAGTATCCAAATAGGCAATCGATTGGAAAAATATGGAAATTATATCTATGACAATACACATGATTAACAACGACAGAATCACTTCCGGGTCGGTTTTCACACAAAGTGTAAATAGCCAGTGAAAGATCAGTCTTAGACACTGTGCTGTGCAAAAGTCTTAGACAAAGTTTGAGACTATTCATCTTGTTAGTAAGCTCAAAAAGGACACTGCTTCAGTTCCCAAGTCTGTCCGCAGGGCACCGCAACTTCACCGCCAGCTCACTTAATTAATTTAATTAGTGAAATTATATACTGTCGGCCCTTGTTTATCGCGGTTAGTCAGTTCCAGACTCTACCGCGATAATTGAATTTTCACAAAGTAGGATTCTTTATTTATAAATTGAATATTTTCGTAGTTAGAGCACAGAAAACCTTATGACCTTCTAAATATGGTTATTAGAGCCCTCAAGACATGAAATAACACCCTTTAGTCACCATTACACTCATATTACCCAATATATTTGCGAAAATAAGACGTATTAGATGTTACAAATATCATATTATTATTATTATTGTACATTTAATTACGAAGAGCAAAGATTCTTCCGATGTGTAGCGATGTATCATTTTCACTCTTGATTAACTTTTTAATGAATATACAAAAAACCACGATAGAAAGTCGAAGCGAGAACTAGTGAAGGACGACTGCAATGGTGTTAAACAGATAAATATAGTGGTCAATTCAACAAACACGTGTATATTGGATAGTTGCTGCAAATACTGGGCTGATTTTTGGAGAATTTTTTAAATGGCTCAGTGTACACCAACATGAAGATCATTTAAACACCATTTTCTTTGAGTGCCTAAGACTCATCCACAATACTGTCTATGCTGTGATTAATGGCCTCAGGCCTTGTTGGGTTGGTAACTTAGAGTCTGCTAATAGCTGTGAGGCATTAATTAAGAGCACAATGCCTGATACTGGAAGCTCTGTGAGAATGCCGCAGGCGGCCACTGTGGGGACCCACCCACGCAGACGGCACTGTCCCCGGTGGCTTTGGTGCTGGCCAGGAGCTCACACGCCTGCTCTTCAGCTTTGCCCAGCACTTGCCCCACTTTGCCCAGCTCGGCCAGCGTGAGCCGACTCTCCTGGAGCTGCTCCTGAATACGAGAAGTCTGACCGCGCAGAGCCACGGGCGATTGCAGCCGGCTGCGCAGACGCTCCAGGCTCTCACTCAGCAGGGACATCCTCTCGTTGAGCTGAAGGGCAAGGATAAGAGAAAGCCCGGTAACGACACAAAGGACAACAGGAAGCTCATTAACAGCACAAAGGTCAAGAGGAATGCCAATAATGACCTGAAGGACAAGAGAAATCCCAGTAACAGCACAAAGGACAACAGGAATCTCAATAACAGCACAAAGGACAACAGGAATCTCAATAATGACATAAAGCACTTGCTCAAGCTTACTGTCTTACTTCATCTCATCATGCATTTTTAATGTGAAAAAAGAGATAAAAAATTAAAAAGTCAGAATTAGGCTTTTTCATAAATATTTAGGTATAATTATAGTTTTGGCAGTGGCATCTTGAATAAAGTCAGAGGTTTGGAGCTACCTGTGTGTAGCGAGGCAGAGACTCCTCCAGCAGGCTGGCCACCTCCCGTACCCGATCTCTGATAGCCCTGTGCCCCTCCTCCGCGTCCGCAGCACGCTGGCGGAATTCTTCTCCCTGGGTTGGGCTGAGCTCGGACAGCCGACGGCTCACTGAGCAGAGCCGTGAGATCAAGGGCTTGTGCTCCGCTATGGACTCCCTCAGACCCTTCGGCAGCAGAGCAGAATAGCATTAGCACTGGGCTAAACAGACTAGCACAGATTGGGCCACTAAACTGTGTCTGCACTGAGCAGCCTAACGGAAGCATGTTAGCTTTGACTGCACCACAGAAGCATATTAGGATTGCAGTGTCCAAAGATGTTAGCATTGGGCAGCTCATGGAATCACATTAGCGGTGAACAACACCTAGTAGCCTAGTAAAACATGCTGGCACTGAGTAGCCCAGTAAAACTGCCCAGCACTGAGTAGCCCAGTGAAACATGCTAACACTGAATAACTCAGTAAAACATGCTAACACTGAGTAACTCAGTAAAACATGCTGGCACTGAGTAGCCCAGTGAAACTGCCCAGCGCTGAGTAGCCGAGTGAAACATGCTAGCACTGAGTAGCCCAGTAAAACATGCTAACACTGAGTAACTCAGTAAAACATGCTGGCACTGAGTAGCCCAGTGAAACTGCCCAGCACTGAGTAGCCCAGTGAAACATGCTAGCACTGAGTAGCCCAGTAAAACATGTTAACACTGAGTAGCCCAGTAAAACATGCTAACACTGAGTAACTCAGTAAAACATGCTGGCACTGAGTAGCCCAGCAAAACATGCTAACACTGAGTAGCCCAATAAAACATGCTAACACT
>JAABNX020000151.1:6661416-6676175 GCA_015163995.2 Mormyrus lacerda
GTCACTGAGTAACCCAGTAAAACATTCCAGCACTGAACAGGTAATAGAAATACATTTTAAGCACTTTAAAATAAAAATAAAAAAAAAAAAACAAGATGACGTTCTACACCATACTATGCTATTATTATAATCAATACAAGAGACAGTTTTGTTTTTGTTTTTCTACATTTACAGTTAACATACACTTTTGTCCAAAACGACATAAATAAGGAAAGCTTCTGGTGAAAGATTGGAGTCAGCCAGGGTCCCTTGAGAAGTTGGGGTCAAGGACCTTGATGAAGACCAATTGCACAATATCAAATAAATTCATTCAATCTGATGATCCTGGTTGACCCAGTTGAATACTATCAGGTATATAACAAGGGTTTCATCACTCTAGTTTGATCAAATCAGTGAACTATCCTCTCTGGCCCGCAGTTGGAAGAACTTTCTGTTGCGTTTTTCTGTTGTGTTTAGTCTTGGCGCCTGATTCTGCAGGGGCTTGGAGGGAAGGAGCCTGACCTGCACACGCTCCTGCAGTTCCCGGAAAGCCTCATAGCCGGTCGCCTCCAGCGAGAGCTGGCTGACCAGACCCTGGGTCTCCTGTAACCACGGCGACACCTCCGCGTAGGTCTCGGAGAACTGGAGCAGGAGCGCCTGAGCATGCTCCAACTGCAGCACCTGGTGGGAGCGTGTGGTCGATACGGCCTGGCATTTCTCCTGCAGAGTGTCGAGCTGTGACTGCGAAAACAGGACAGGGAGAAACTCCAAACACTGATTTATGGCTTATACACATCATGACTTCATAATGAAAACCGAGTACCGTATGTCCGCTTTTAATGATTGTAATTTTTTGCTATAGATGGAATACACTTATTATCCTCTGCCTATTGATACCTCCTGACACCTAAATGATCAATGAAAAGTTTTATGAAGTTAGCTATTTACCTGATATTTATGCTTGTACTAGTTAACATTTATATTCATGAGGGTCATTGGATTACTTCGTATGACTAATTTTAACAAGTTAATAACCATTGGCTAGGTAGCTAGCTAACTAGCATTGTTGTAATTTGTGTTTGAATCTTGTTGACACTAACACATTTACCTCGCTGACAGTCCATTTCACATTTTTATCTGATCACTGACGAGTTTGTAATAATAGGTTTATATTAGTGGTGCTAAGGGAATCTCACCACATTGTTTTATATTTATTTTGTAAAGTAGTTTCTGAGAAAATGATTTTTGGATATACATGTTTTTCATTGGTCAACAACGACATGATGTGCTGTATGAATGTCGATCAACGTCATTTATTTTTTAATTTTTTTATTTATTTATATTATTATTGCATTACATGACAGTATAACCACATACAATTATTAAACTCTTGCATATTTGCGATTGAGCTCTTTAGAGGGCTGGGCTGGTGACAGTGATTCTGTGGAAATGTTGTAAAGTCTTTGTTACGACGTGAATATCATGTCCCCACCTGCAGGTTCTCGTTTTCACCCTCTTCGCTGTAGCTCTGCAGGATTTCCAAGACCTTCATCATCTTCTCGATGTTAAACCTGTGCTGCATTATCTCCACAGCGAGAATCTGAATGCAGGTAACACAAGAATCAAGAACATTTCAGAATACTCTGTATTTATCAATCATTTGATTAAAGTTTTCTTTCCCACCCTGTGTCTCATTGCTGACACAGGCACCTTCCTTAACCGAAACGTGAAGATGGAATCACTGGCTGTTTGTAACTCCACCTTTTGGTCATACAGCTGAGTGCAGATGACGTCGGGATCGAGGCTGATGTTGCTCAACTCCGCCAGCTTGCAAGCGGTGTCTTCAAACCAGGCCAGCTCCTTTTCCACCGCCTGCTCCAGCTATAGCAGCATGACAAGAATCTCCATCAAGCTGGTCCACCACACCAACAAGCATTTCACATCTTGTCAGTAACGTACGAAGAACGGTGAGTGAGCTGACTAATAATTCATTAGATGCGTTTATCCAAAGGAACAAACATTTGTGAGAAAAACGGGGTCATACAATCCCTGGTGCGATTAAGGGTCTTGCTCAAGGGTGAAATCACTCTGCTGACTGAGAATACAGACACAGCATCCAAACCCGCCAAGACACTCACTGCTATCCAGAACGAGACGCTGTACTTTCATACAAAATAACTGAACGTAACCATCACACAAATCCAGTAAAGCAGGTATTCGTCTGAACATGGTGCATCGTGAATCTTCGTAGCCCATCCATAATTAGATATCTCACCCGAAGCCTCTCTGTCGCACAGAGGACGCCCTCCCCAGGCAGGGGCTGGCCCCCCGCACCCAGCAGCTCCCGCTCCATCCTCCCCAGCCACAGATGCAGCTCCTCCTGGCTGGAGGTGCAGCGCTGAGAAGCTTCCAGGGCCTGTTCCAGGCGCTGCAGGACGTCGGCCCCACTCAGGCTGAGCACGGAGTACCTGATTCTCAGGCTGTCGGCCTTCTCTTGGACTAACTGGGACTCCTCCTCTGCTGGGAGACACATTACTATCACTACTCCTCTGGTTTTATTTACCCAAAAACATACTGACCTTATACTATCTACAAATAGTTATTTTACTGAGCTCTGAGCTGGGCTGCCCAGATACATAACGCAGCAAGAAATACTGTTTTTGCTATATGTTAAAGTATTTTGGGGTGTGCTCAAAATTTTATATATAACTGGTCGCAGAGGCCCTAGCCTGATGTGTCGTTTTGGAACAGCAGGCTATCGGCATTTATTTTGATACTTTGGAAATGGTAGCAGGTAGCAGGCCATTTCCAAATGGTAGCAGGTAGGCCATTTCCACTGACCCACCTGAAATCTTCTCCATGAGCTTGTGGCCTCTCAGTCGAACGTCCTCAAGGTCAGCCCCTTTAGATGTTATTTCTTCAATTGCAGCCTGGAGATTCGAGAAGGTAGTCAACTAACGTGAGCAATGCAGATAGAGGAATTTACACACTGGCCATACGATGCAGTACAATAACCGCATGATCACAAGCCAAGTTCGTTCATTATAGTGCTCTCTTCACGCCACCTCTGGCTGAAGCGTTGCCAGAATATAGCCAGCCATCCATCTTCCAGTGAGTCTCCCTGACTGGCATCCTGGGGGGGCTTTGGAGCCCATTCTAGGCAGCACAGAGCAGACGGCAGGATGCCAGTACGTTACGGCAACCATACTCACACAATGGGCAATTTAGAGAAGCCAATTGACCTAACTGCATGGCTTTAGACTGCGAGAGAAAAGCAGGCGACCGGAATGAGACCCGTACAACACAGGGAGAACACGCAAACTCCACAACACAGCGCGGGGGTGAGATTGAGAGCACCAGCTCTGCAGGCAATCAGACGTCTTACTGTGCCACCCTGTATTAAAAGATATAATACAAATACTTAATAATAGATACTTTTTTGTTCTCTATATGCCTCCTTCTCTGTAGATGAGAGGCACCCACAGCAGCACGCAGGGAACTGGGGGTTAAGGGACCTGCTCAAGGACCTGCAGATGTGCTGAGGCTGGGCTCAAACCAGTGACCTTCTGGTCACAGGCACAGAGGTTTAGCCTACTCATATTTTATTAACATAAAGACACATATTTCATTGACAGTTATTTGGCAGATGCTTTTACCCACATACATTGATGAAAGCAGGGTTAACCAGTCCCTGGAGTAACTGGGATTAAGCAGCTTGCTCAAAGAGACAAAGGCAACCACTGGATTTGAACCCACAACCTTCAGATTAGAAGGCCACAGGCCCAAGTGACAGAGTCATGTGCCAGCCACATAGCTGTATAAATTCCATACTTGATGGTGGTTCTGCTTTCATCCTTTGTCTGTTCTGTTTATCTGCACACCTCCCTCCACCGGTTGTGCTGTTGTACCTTGGCACGTGCAGCAGCCTCCGGGATGCGACCCATCCCCCTCTCAGCGGAGCGTAGCTCTGACAGGCTCTGCTCAGCAGCCATGAGCCAGTGCTGGAAGGTGTCTGTGCTCTCCTGGAACCGCTGTGCTCTTGGCAGGATCTGCTCCAGCCCCCCTCGCCTGTCGTTTCGGGCACAGCGAAAACTCAATAACAAGGGCCTCGGGGCGTTAGGTCACAACCCACACCAGGGGGACTCTTATACTCCCAATTTGGCTCTTACAATGTTAATTGCTTTCCATTCTATCTGTAATCCTGTTACATCTTATTATGATGGGTGCTCTAAGGCACTTACACAGAAAAGCAGCTCGCATCCAAATACTGTATGCATTGTAGTGGAAGTTCTGAAGCTGAGAATTTGTTCAGACTACATTTTATAACCTGTGGCATGTTTTCTATTTGCTTTCAAACAGCCATGATTTAAAATAAGCCAACAAGTAAGAACTGGATACCTGCTCTCTGCCTGTTGGAGTAACGCCTTCCATTTTTCCTGCAGGCTGCATATCTGACTTGCTGCTGACTCCCTCTCCGCACTCTGGAAAACCTTAGCTAGTTGTGGCCCCTGTTTCACCATTGACTCCACACTGGGCCTCCTGTCCTCTAGGAGTCGCTGTAAGAGCTAGGGGAACACAAGAGAGTGTCAGTTCGTTTTCAAATTCAAATCCTTTACATTCACCGTTCTAATGTTTCTGCTGGCTCAGAGAAAATACAGTAGTGAATCAGGGAAAGGTATCCGTGCAGTAACTTTATCCTCACTGGCACAAAAAGATGAATAAGCCTTAGTTGAGGCAACCTCAGCTTAACCCTACGGTTTTGGTTGCATCCCATCAAGGAATAACCTTGGCATTTACATTTGTGAAAGGGATTTTGGGATTTTCCCACGGCAACGTGAGCACTGGTGTACTATTACAGAACATGATAAGAAACAGAACCCTGCTTGGTTTTACCCTGGAAACTCCACTTTGTGCTTTTGCCAACATTTGTACATGAAGATCAGCTGATGTAGCCTGAATATGAAAAGTCTATAAAAGTGTGTAACATGAAATTTGCTGCCTTCAGCATCAATAAGTATTAAAAAATAGTGTATGCACCATGTATAACTTTAATTTCAGAATATTTGCAATATATATTTTATTCATTAAGTATTATTGAATGAAGTCTGCTGTGCTTGGATTAAAATCAATGCAATTATGTTAGTAACTAAGTACAATAACAATAACAGTATACCAAAAATATATAACTTGAAAATATTCAGCACTATATTACCCATGAGTTAAAGCCCAACTGGGAGCCATGTACAGCCATTACTATAATCATCACATCACAATTTGTTGTATTGCTATGCGACAAACATTGGCTTTACAGCTTTGTGGTTCTGAAGGCAGGTTTCAACTCACCTAGGGAGCCACAATAACAATAATTACACCTCTGAAGGAAAAAGACTGACATTTTGAGAACAAGATATGTGAACCTTCTTCTACCAGTTCAAACCTGAAAGTACAATCTGACACAATCTGCAATGTGAAATGTGTGTAGAAATAAGCATTTTTTTATGCTTCAGCTTCCCTAGGAAATACCTTCTGCTCCTGAAGCTGTGCCTTCAACACTTTAACTTCTGAAGAAGGCGGCTTTTGATTGGCTATCAGCTCTTCTATCTCAGATTCCCATGTTAGCAGTGCTTCAAGAGCCTGATGAAAGGTCTCGGAGTCCTCAAAGTCATCTTTGGCAGCCAAAGCCCGCAAACTCTGTAGCCAGAGAAAGAAAAGTACAGAAAGGTACATTCAGTCCTTGTGTCATAATCAACACATTTGAACTGTACTTAATATCTTGATGCATTGCTGCTTTTTTAGGGTAAATATTGTTCAGTGGCATCAATGTTTTGGATCAGGTGTTTATTTTAGTGGTAAATGGACCATAGGCATTATAAGTAAAGGTCTGACCTTCTTGTTAAGAGCAGTCCATCTGTCTACACTAGATTCCTGGTCTGAGCTGGAGTGTCCGTCGCTTTGTAGCTGTAAGACAGACAATGTGAGCATTGTGAAACAATTTAAGCCTCTTGGTAAGAATACGTTTGGCCTTACGGGCGACACAAATGATAGTGATCAGTTTTGACTTTTTCTTCCTGCTGGGCTACACATTTCTAGTGCATCTACAAGGTTTGGATGCTGGTGGCGTATTGACCTCAGTAAGTTCCTCAGCTGCTCCGGTAAGGACGCGTACAGTCCTGGTGACCACCGGATCGCCCCCTTTGTCCCCGGATGGAAACTCGGTCACCTCCACAATCTCAGTCACGATGGTCTCCGTCACTTCCGTTACCTCCGTCACCTCCCGAGAAGAGAGTGTTCTCCATGACCAGGGGCTTCCAGAGTTCCTTCTCTGGAAAACCAGTGGCCTCTCCTCAATCCCCTTCACCTGCTGTCCTGGGGGTGGCCTTCTGAGCCCCTTAGTCAGGGTCCCGTTGAGAGGTGTTTTGGCTGGGGAAGGGGTGCCTGGCCGCGTATTGCTCAAGGGCAAACAGGTGCTCTGTGGTCTTTCTAAGACTGGGCTCTGTGTGGCTGGCGTGTCTGGCTGTTGGGGCTCCTTCTTGGGGAGATGCTCCTTCCTGTGCTTTGGTTGGTCTAGCTCCTCAGATTTGACCTGCTTGGACTTCTGACCCAGACAGCTGGGCCGGCTGATGAGGTTTCCCATGTCTCTACTGAGCTAGTGAGGTGCGCAGAGTGAGACGAGCCCTGGGTCATGCATGCAAGGGGCCTGTTTACTGCCTAAAAACAAGACAAGGAAGGGGCCTGTTTACTGCCTAAAAACAAGACAAGGGGCCTGTTTACTGCCTAAAAACAAGACAAGGGCGCTGTTGATAAACCCAACACCCGTCAGGGGATCCACCTGCCATTCCCCCCCCCCCCCCCGTCACACCCTCACTTTGGACCACGTGAGAGAAGTTCGTCATACATACATTTGATATTCATTTCATTTATTGACATGCTAATGTTAATAAAATGTCAGTAATACGACAATAAAAGTAAAAAAAACACCACGCATAACATTAGTAATGCATTTTTTCAAAGTTTCCAGAAGCTTCAAATAAATGTGCACATTCCAACATGACCTCAGAAAGCAACAGGCACCAGCGGGATCTGGTTGGATCTGGTTAGATTTGGTTACATCCAAGGTGGGTGAAGAGAAAAAGTTCAGCACAGGCCTTCACCGTTCTTGGTGCTGGAGCTGCAGGACCTGCGTGGCCGTCGACAGCCCCCCGGCAAAAGAGGGAGGGGAGGAATCATCCAGGATACCCACTGGTCCTCCTGGCAGCCGAGGCCCCTGTTCCGGGCCAGCGCTGGTCCCCAGCCGGAGCCAGGACGCCATTTAGCGCCTGATCGAATATGACAGGCATAAAACGCAGCTTCATTTCCGAGAGCCGGGGCTCACAAAGAAAAGTCCTGGCCACTGTACCATGTAGCAGCATCACTGGGGCCGCATTGTCTGCGGCAAGCTGCGGCTCTTCCGCAGGACTGCGGCGTGTGTGGGCAAACAGCACCAAAACGCTTCTGCCCAGAATAATCGCCACCTTCCAACATTCCACTCGTGGTTCGGAACCTTCAGCCGCTGGAATAAAGATCTGCAGCCTAGATGCCTTGGATATTTAGCTGAGTTTTTGAAGTTCCCTAAGAGAAATGGCTTGTTTTTTGCCAATGAGGGGTCAGCTGCCAATCCCATTGTCTGTGACGGAAAGAGGCCCACGTTGGGGTAAGAGGTCAGAAAGCACTGTCCCTGACTGCCACTCAGCCAGCAGAGGTCAGTGCGGGTCACCATCCGTCAATGCAGGCCTAATTTGGGAAAGTCACCCCTCGAGATGCAGTAGCATTTCTGGGGTAGGTGTCACACGAATGTGCTTTCACCCTTGGGTGAACACGGGTTCGCAAAATGCAAGTTATTATTAGTAATTATTGACCTAATTTAAACACTAATCTGATTGCATGTTGGGAAGATGAGTGATGGTGCCTCATTTTCTTCAGCTTGAAGTTCCACAATTTAGTTTATATCCTCATGAATACGTCTCTACTCAACGTACGACCTTCACAAACGTTATTTTAAAGGGCTCAGACTTTCTTTAGTTTCTCTACATTGTCAATGACACAACCATTCGCTCACACCACAAACGTGACAGACTGACGTGGAAGACGAAAAATGACACAGGTCATCTGCAGGTCTGACTATTCAGACCATCTGCTAAGCATCACGTTTCCCCACAGATAATTAGGCCACATATATTTGAATTTCAGAGTTTCCTCACTCTATCATGCAGTGTGCATAACACTAACAGCTACCAAAACAACAACCACATTCTTGCCCTTCTGCACCTTGTGGAAAGTATCACACTTTCAGTATTGTAATTACCCCAGGTTTGGCTTAATCAAATGTGGTGTTTTTGTCATTAAATTAATGGCTATTTCCAATGTAAGTGCGAGGGACCCCACGCTCTGACCTGCCATTACTCATTTCCTGTGCATCCACACCATGCCACGATTATGCTTACTTATGAACAAAATGTACATCCATAAAATCCTTTGATTACCCTTTTAACATGCAAAGTACTTGATATATGAAGCTGATTCTGACCTGTGGCTATGCTCGTCTTAAAACAGCAAGTTTGCCTTCCACACTTTGGGCGAGTTGTGAAGGCTTAGGGTTGGTAGTAGGGTTATGGTTAACGTTGATCAAATTCTGGACAACTGTCACCGTATGGAAACTGATGAGGTCTGGGATGATATCTTTGTTTGTCAATGCTTATTCAGAAGAAGAAGAGATGTAACAGATAAGACAGGTGCACGGGGTAGGGTGGTTATGGGGGGCAGATAGCCTCAAATACAGTACCGGTCAAAAGTTTGAACATAGAGAGGTTTAATAGTACTACATTTTTGAGTAAATATAAAGAAAACAAAACTATAAATTAAGATATATGGAATTATGCACTGTCCAAAAAAGTATGTTGGGGTAGGAGGCAGTGGACTCAGAAAGTTGCCGGTTCAAATTCCGTGGTTGACAGATTGATCCCACAATTGGGCCCTTGAGCGAGGCCCTTAACCCCAGTCGCTCCAGGGACTGGCTGACCCTACTGTCTCCTCTACCCCAGTTCCATTAGGTGGCCTCCTGGGATGCTTTTCCAACCGTCCTGAAGGAGCTCCCACATATATGCTGAGTGCTCATTGGCCGCTCATTGGCTCCTTCACTCTCTGGTCAAACTCCTCCAAAGCCATGTTTAGGTCAGGTGGCCAGGTCATGTGATACGATACTATCACTCTCCTTTGTAGGCAGCTTGGTGTGTTCAATCTTTTGATTGGCACTGTACATCTGTATCTGAGATGAACATTGTAATGGTAATGGTGAAGGAAAAGACAAGATGGCCACCGGCTACCAAAAACAAAACACTTCTTTACTAGCCTAGTTGACTGAATCATCTCATGAAGTGATCTTGTCACGGCGAGGACAACCATATTGTATTGGATTGACGACATCAAAGCTCAAGCCCTGGGGTACCCCAAACTTCTCGAAATGGCCCCTAGTACAACAAATGAATAAATTCATCTTCCACCTTATCCAGTGCAAGCTTGCAGTGATCCAATTGTAGGGAGCATGGAACACCAGGGCAGGGATACCCCAGGCAGGATGGCTGGTGACACACCAACACCCACACACATGACTTATAATGGAATTCTTCTAATATTTCCACTGATTATTTTAGCACTATATCACTTTACATAAAAAGCAATGATGGGAATTCTCATTGAAGTTCAGACTCAAAACTAGGTGCACCTGTAGCACAACAAATAGAGCATTGCGTGGATTCAAATCTCTGAATGCGCACATATGAAAATGTAACTCATCTCTAGTTAGATAAATGCGTCACGTAAATGAAGACCATGTGGAAAGATGAATGTCAATCAAAAAATTAAATTTTCATTGAAGTCATCTTGAAGACTCTGAATGAAACAGGCTGGATGCAGCTCGTCCGTTAAAGTCACCATAGGCAGGGTCAGACACCACGAGAAGGAGACTGAACATCACTGAAGTTGGTTGGTTGCTCAGTTTCATTGGCACAGTAACACGAATCACATCCTCACACTGTGGCTACAGAGGGTGCCGTGACCCGATCATCGATTCGATGCTCTGAAGTGGCGGTGGGAATTTGGGGGGGGACAAACAAACTGACAGGCAACAGAACCCCATATGGTACTAATGCATAAAAACCCCAACATCCATCCCCAGACCCTGTATTATTTTCTCTCTACCTACTAATTTGAAGTCAGTCACAGGCAAAAATTAATTCATGAAATGAAATTAATTCATTGGCCAATAAGTTGTCAAGCTGTCTGCAACCAGATTACCTCCTGACCCATATAGGATAGAAACGTCACCCTTGTCAGTTTGACCGCAGTTCCGCCTGCCCTTCTCACCTGCGTCTTCCTCACCTTTACCCAGCATGCACTGCTGCTCTCTTACCAGGTATACCACGTTCACTGTACCCAAATGACCTTCTGCTGGGCTCCCACACCAAAAATGCAGTAATGGCTTTAACCACAATAGTCCCGTGCATTAACCGATCATAACCCTCCGTCCATTATGCTTACCTTTCCATTTCTCCGCCCGCACGACAATGTAATCCCCACCCTTTCTGATTAGCTCACACGCTGACTCTTGAGACCAGCCGTCCTTCCTCTTCACAGTCACTCCTTTCACACAATATCGGGCTGAGTTGCTTGTTTAAGTGTAGGTGTGATTTATATTTATGGTCAAATTGTTGCAGTTATTACAGTCAACAAGTCCTGAAATAGCTCTAAAGTCAAGAGTGAGATCAGTGAAAGCAGAACTTATTCCATATAGAGTTTATCTCCGTGAAAGGGTCTTTTGTTTGTGATAATATGATAGCTCTGCATTGAACTGCTCCTTTATCTGATAGAATCCAACAGAACAGAATTCAATGGTGACTGAGGTTTCCGATTAACACTGGGTTCAGGATGCTGAATGCTTACACAGCACACAGTGATGGTACAGCCATTTTTATGCTCATTCTAGGTATCTTTTATAAAGATACAAATTAGTCTTTAGGTTATTATTTTAACTCAATTCCTTAGAACAGTATCTTCAATGCAATTATTCTACATTCTAATCCAATTATTATTGTTATTATGATTCTTGATGATGATGATAATGATTATGGTAGTGCTATTAATAATACTGTTGTTCTTGCTGTTGTTGTTTTAGGTTATCAGAACACCTACGCTAACAAATTAGGTAGTAAACGTCCCACAAATTTGGTGTTCTGAACCATCATCTGTAGATGTGCTTATGATACGAGACAGTCAAGTATTCAAAGTTGCTGGTCTGAGGTGAGCTATCTGAAAGGCGCCAGAGGAAGCTTTCTGGGCCCAGCTGTACCTGCGTGTGCCTGTCCAAGGCTTCCCATAACATGTGGCAAAGTTGCATGTACTCACCGGCACTCTGGAGCACAAAAGGCAGACAAATCATCCATATGTCTGTGCTAATGAGTTCAGAGTGAGAAATCCACGCCTGCACGGAGCATCCTGTCTGCGCTCCAATTTTCAACCGTAGGCCATGCTGTTCTGTTGCCCAGAGTTCCAGCCAAACAATGTTCAACTTTCCTCTGGACCCACACCTCCCCCCCCCCACCCCAGCGAGAGCACCTCCCGACCCCAGAACCACTCCTCCTCTCCGTTCTTGTATTGTTCTCCCCAGACAGAAGAATCTCTCCCGTCAGATTCCTGATGTGTACCTCTGGATGATGTTCGGCCGCGGCTGCATGGTCCGTCTGCCTCACTCTCCCGCAAAACAGGATCGCGTTGGTGTCTGAGAGACCCAGTGCCCCCCACCCTGCCCCATCTCTGCCAGCAAACTCTGTGCCACTTCTGCTTTCTTGCTAGACTGTTAGACATGTCCCCTCCCTCATTCCCTCCCTCTGCTGGCCCCTCCCCCGGGTATTCTTTGGGGACTGAAAGCTCCATGCTGCTCTCCTCTCAGTGAAAAAAAGAGGACCCCCCCCCCTTTCCCCCTCCCCATTCAGATGTTAAGTGACAGCTGCCTTCAGCCCCTTGCTCTCCACCTTTATCACGTGATGGACACAGAGGCAAACCGTGCGAGTCACAATAGTAGAAGCCCCGCTCCTCCAAGCAAAGCCCACCCCCCGGCCGAGGGGGCGGAGGCACCAAGAAAGCACTAATTAATGAAAAACACCTCCTTTGAGGTTTTCAGCATGGCCCAGCCTACCAAACTCTGACCGGCAAACAGTCGCTGGTAGCAGAACAAATAGAATGCGTGTGAACCTTTTAATTCATCAGAGTTCAAGTTCTGTCTCTCATTAAACAAAAACAAGACAGCTAGCAGTTAATTCACAAAGTAAAAAAGGAGGTATTAAATGCCATAGGCTGTTACAGCTTCCTATAACCTAAGAAGTTATTATAATCCTACTACTGTAACAGTGATTATTAAGGCTGCAATGTAAATTGGACACCAACCTTTAAACTTTGCCAAAATCATCCTCCTAGACAAAATCATCTGTACACAAAATGTGTTTGCTGACAGTCTTAATGCATGTTTATTCATGTGTTGCGCTGTCAGGTCTGATATTAAAATGATCTATTGGCATCCAGTCACATAACGGCGATCTTAGGTGCAGCACAGATCTCCAGAGCATGGTGAAGATCATGAGGGACCTGCCCAGATGATTGTCCGTCTCACGGCCAACCAAAGCCCCATCCCCACTTTCGCTACTTTTCTCTAGCACCTCGACCTCCAATTCCATACAAGCCATATAGATTCACTAAGAGAAAAAATGGGATCTCCAGGGACGGATAATGGAATATCAATCCCAATTTCCAACCTGGTCCCACTTCTATGCCACGTCAAACCGAGTTAGATGTGAGTGGGGGGGCGACGCTTTCATCTGAATCATGGGTTTGGAATTGTTGGAATCATCTCAACAGGCATTGTCCTTCAAAGATGTTGAACTGAAACGTGACACTGACATGGCACCATCATGTCATCTGTGGTGAACCTACAGTACAGTATGTAGAGAGTCATACGGGTTAACATTCAGGACTGTGCTGTGCATGAGTGTGCAGTGGTATCCTGGCTGGTTCCCCAGTTCCGCTCCCGGAGGCCAGAATCCAACATAATTTGCAGGTTTCCCAGCTCAGACACACCTACTACATCTGGTAATTACCATTAATGTGTCAGAGCAGGGAAATCCACATACTGAGGGTTCTGACCCTCCAGGATAGTAATTGGGGAACCCTGATGTTCTGCATATGTTTATGATTGAATATATTTTGCAAATAAATAAGTCTTGGTTGGGGGTGTGTTTGGGAGCTGGTACCAGAGTATGCCCGCTAAAAACTCCTCGGGGGGCTTCGTGAACAGCCCTTCATGGGGAATTACATCATTCGCATCCAATGGACCAGCAGCAGAACGAGGCGGTCGAGCAGCGAGGGGGGAGAGGAGAGAGTTTTCCAGAGTTCATGACAATTAATCAGCTTCTTCAAGGGCTTCTGCTCTGACGAGTGGTACCGCAGAAAGGACTTGCACGCCTTTTGACCTGCTTGCGGTGCTTAAATCACTCCACCACGCGGAGGAAATAAAGAAGGGAAGGAAAGATGGTGTACAAAATGCCTGAATGCCTGTCGACTTGGGATTCTTGGGAAAATTATTTCAATGGAGTTACCCCGGAGGTCAAGCTCTTTAACCTCTGGCTGGGGGGCACCGGGGTCAGGGCAATCGTATCTGTCAGAAATGATGTTTCGACTCCAAGCCAAGTTTTAATACAAGCTTTAAGCATCCAGCGTGCAACAGTTCAGTCAACAGAGCCCAAAGTTACTTGGTGATACCAACATGCCATAATCCAAAACCATGTAGACTGTTCACAACATATTTAGGAATGAAGCAGAGTATTTTACTGCAGTTTAAGGGTTTTGTTCATAGGTAGAACAGCCAAGCACTCGATAATTTGACCCTTAGCCATTGTGCTAACTGTTCTGTAGAACAAGATCTTACCCCACATTTAAAAAAATAGTAAAAAGTAATGGAGGCCTCTTATATTAGCTAAAAAGTCAGCTATGAAAGGGAGAGGATTTTCATAGGCTGAGCTGGAGGATGCTCTGCTCAAATGATAAATGCTGCCTGATCCCCACAGTGGTAAGAAACACTGGCTTTGCTACCTCCCACCTCTTAATCCCCATCTCGCCCCCCAACCGCAAGCAAGCAGATGATGGTCAGACTCAAGCCGACTTTAGTTAATTGACATTCATAGCAGGAACCATAAATCAGCCCATAAACCAAGAATCGTCTAGTTTGCCAAAGACACAGATTCGGATTAGTCTTTGGATTATGCTGCAAGTGCACGTCAGTGTGTTAATGAGGCAGCACCTCCCTTTTGCTGATAAACGGCAGAACCAGCGGCAGCAAACCAACAAGAAAAAGTCCCATGAACACTATCCATGTGCAGAGCCTTGAACTAGAAACACGGTGATGAAAAAGTCCCATGAACACTATCCATGTGCAGAGCCTTGAACTAGAAACACGGTGATGAAAAAGTCCCATGAACACTATCCATGTGCAGAGCCTTGAACTAGAAGCACGGTGATGAAAAAGTCCCATGAACACTATCCATGTGCAGAGCCTTGAACTAGAAACACGGTGATGAAAAAGTCCCATGAACACTATCCATGTGCAGAGCCTTGAACTAGAAGCACGGTGATGAAAAAGTCCCATGAACACTATCCATGTGCAGAGCCTTGAACTAGAAACACGGTGATGAAAAAGTCCC